>CAMXCT020002919.1:47089-59482 GCA_947184155.2 Cladocopium goreaui
GAATCAAAAGTTGGTTGGAGATGGACTGAAGTTCCTCATTGGGAAAGCCAGCTCGTGCGTATAATCGAATTAATTGCGACAAACCTTGCTGGACCCGTAGGGATGGAAAAGCTCCCTTGATGACAATGTGACAACGCGACCGGAAGCCGCTGAGAAGAACCGAAGGAGGTGAAGCTGAGAATGGTGAGAGAACTTGTGACACCTGTGTTGGTCCCTGGTAAATCAGTTCCAGCGGCTTTGTTTCGACCATAAAGCCAAGGAATTCTTGGTCTGGCTCAGTTTCGAGGATAATAGGTTTTCCATAGAAGCCATCATCCAATAAAACCTCATATGGATCAAATGAGGTAAGACGTTTGTCACCGAAGATGAGGCGATTGTCAACGTAGCGGACATGTTTAATGAATAGGTGATGATTGGAGAGAAGTTGGTGGAAGGTGTTGTGCCAAATCTGTTCACTGATGGAAACGACCATGAGACATAGGGCAGGAGAAAGAGGACTGCCCATGGGACTGCCACGGCATTGACGGATACATCGTTGTCCCAATGCGAAGGTCTGCATATGCAAGGCTGATTTAATCAAATCTGGTACATCGCCGATGACAATCTTCCGAGTGACATTGAGGCGACGAAAGGTACGGCCTTTGATGATGTCTCCTGGATTGTTGGACTTTCCAGGGGTAGACAGAGAAGACCTCCTCATCGTAGACATTCATTTTGGGCCGGAGAAAGTCCAGGAGCATGAACCAGGAACGAAGGAATCGGTCTTGATCAATACTGGTGAAGAAGCCTGCCAAGTCTTGATTGACCAAAATCAAATCGGCGTCGACAGGCGCCGATCTCAATATCGAGAGCAAAGTGTACACATCTCCGGTAGCGAAATGATTTGGACATGCCGTGGGAATAAGCTGGAAAATGAGTCTGGCAAGAATGTTGAGCATTGGTCTGAATGGGGAATCGACAAAGGAAATAATAGGTCTTCCGCTGTGGAAGTCTTTCTTCCGTTTGGCCAGAATATACCCAGATGGGAGTTGGCGACCCGATCCCACTGCCCACGGATATGCTCGTCCGTGTTGGCGTTGAAGGGATTCAACCAAAAAGGTCACGATTGAGGATGGTTCATTGGGTAGGGATTCAAAGATGGAAGGGTCTTGGAAAGTCTTTTCGATGGATTCGTAATAGATGCACGGGCAAAATATTCGAAGAGAGGAGGCATGTTTGTCCTCACAGTGGAAGATGGCACCATCAAAGGTTTCTTGTAGTCGTCCAATTGATTGCTTTGTGATGTGATTGGTGATCTGTGACGAGTGTTGGTGCCACAGCTGGTGACAAAGGTCGGTGATATCGGACTGGGGCATGGAAGGAAGACCATTTCGTTTGGTCCAATTCCGCAAGCCAAGACGCAATTGGTTATGAAATTCCTTCTTGGAAGGGAAGACTTTGTTGGCCAAGGATCCTTCCGCGATGACAGCAAGGTCTGGTTGGAGATGGGAGTGAAGAAGAGAGCCGGAAAGGACCCAGTGAGAGTCCGAAGGATTGAGTGCCGCACTCTTGTAACAGGACCAGGATTTGCAACAACATGTGGCAGGGTTTGTAGTCGACCAGTCGCCAATGGCTTGTTTGTGATTGCAAAGAGGGTCCAAGACTGCCGCATGTTTGATGAAGACCGTCTTGAAGGAAGGAGTGTGACATGGTACTTGGTGAGCCAGCATCCTGACGTGCCATTGTCTCAGAAACTTCTTCAGCGTTTGCTGAAGGTCTGGAGCGAGGCACCATGGAGCCCGTAGAGCTGTTGCCTTGGGTGCTGGTTTTCCACGCCACCATTGGATCGAAGCGTCGATGGCATTCAGGGACAGAGTACGGAATGGCTCCTGGGTGTTGTTGGCCAGTCGTCGAAGAGCGTAGCATAAGGTCAATCCACCATCATTGGATCGAAGCAGCTTTGTCTGCTCGAACCGTGCCTTGGTATTTGAACCCAAGGCGTGAATGATCGTCCAGAGTTCCAGGCGGTTTTGGAATCTGGAAGAGGTCAAAACTTGACGTACCAGCTGTGGAGTGAACTTGTGTTTGGCACGCCGCCATAGAGTCGCAAGGCCAAATTGAGCGTTGGTGTTAAGAAGGGGTTTTTTGAGAAGACCCTTCTTTGGGTGGAAGAATTGGCAAATGAAAGGATAATTTAGGCGAGGTTGCCATTCTTGAATCAGTGCCATTTCAAGGCTGCGGTAGTCGCTTCTGTCGGTATAGATTGGAATAGGTGCCCAAATATACAGGTTGTCGTGTTCTTGCCGATAACGAAGTGCCAGTTCAGCTTGCACAAGTCTCTCATTGGTGAGTTGAAGGTATTTCCTGGAGCGGCTATACTCTCTGTCCATGATACGGTGCATTGCAGAGCCCACGTAGAATTTGGGTTGCATGGATTTTATGTGAGTGAAACGAATATAGACGCTCTGAGGTTGGAAGAATTGTCTGGAAAAAAGGTTGTGGGAGTGTAGCGTTGAGCCCCACAGGTGTTGAAGGTCCGCACACCCTTCCAAAATTGACTTCAGCTTGAGATTGGGTCTGTGACCATGAAGAATTGCCAGGAGCATCATTCGAGTTTGAATGATGCGGAATCCTTGAAACAAATGGATGCTGTAAGTCATGGTGAAGGGAGTCAAAATGTAAAGGATAAGAATCATCGAATGGAGAATTTGCAAATGGGATTGAAGCACCTTGTGCTTGAGTTTTCGACGCAAGAACGGAGCTAGTCAGTTGGTAAGGCTAATGCCCGCTGTCATAGCCCGGAGAAGGTTCAACGCATCATAGTTTCAACCATTTGTTGAAGGCTCTGACTGCAAGAGTGGGTGGCATGTTTTGAGTGAGCCACGGATTGACACTGGTGGTGCCGACCAGGAGAGATGAAGGATCAAAGCCCGGTGGTGCAGGAGGAGCTGGTTGCTGAGAGCTTCGAAGAAGAGCAGCTTGGATGGGTGTGGCAGCAGGGCTGGATGATGAAGGGCCAGTGGACAGCTGCGATGTCCCCCGTTGGAATCAGGTACAATTCACGCCCATGAGCCAGCTTCCGAAGCCAGAAGTTGTTGGCCTGCTGATATAGTAAGGCCGCTACCGGTAGCTTCAAAGGGTCGCATCCCTCGATGTCCAGCTTTTGTGTAAAAGCCAAAGGTCGAATACATCGAGGGAAGGTCAAACCGTTGATCTTCTGATTGTCGTAATGGTCTTGATCTTCTTGCCAGTGAGGGTTAAGATCGAAGCCATATGTGCGACTTTCATCAGTGGTTGTCTGTCCTCCTGGTGACTTGGAGAATGGAGTGCCGGAATGGCGAGGTTGTGACGACGGGATCGATGGAGTGCTGGGTGAAGCCAGTTGAGTTGGAGCACATGGAATTGTAGGTGAACATGGTGGAGTGACTGATCTGGATTGACGTGGATAAGCAAGTGTTGGTGGTGGTGACGAAGGAGGTGCAGGTGGAAATCTTGGATTGGCTGATGGAAATCTTGGATTTGGCCATGTGGTCATCGAAGCCGATGGATCTGTTGATGTAGTCATCATGTAAGGCCCCGGCTGGCGTATATTGAACTGAGGCGGAAACTGAGGTCTGGACTGAGGTCGAAACATCTGTTGAGAGTGCCAGATCGCTGATTGCATAGGACCACACCATCGCGGAAAGAACGGAAGATCTTGCCGTACAGGAGGTCGAGGAGGGTCAGGTTCAGCACGATTTCGACCAGGTGCTGGTGAGCGAGATCGATCAGACTCTGCCATAGTGGCGTGAGCAACTCAAAACTTACTGGTGGATCAAAAAAGGCTGCGGTGGTTGCAACGATTGACAAAATGAGATGAATTGGATCATCAAATGTATGGTACATTGACGTTTTCAAGTAACGTTGGTCCTTGCATCAAACCCACAAAACAACCTGATCAAAAGAAATGAAATCCATCAAGGAGAAACACAAGTTGAATGAGCAGGTCAGCTGTTGCAATGGAGCATTTTTGCCAAAGCGTTTGTCCAGGAAATCCCTAGAAAGAAGTCATGATCCTGTTTAGGACAAATAAGCTAGAAATACACAATCTGAGAGTTTTGTCTTAAGTGCTCAACGTCGATGTCTGGCTGCACGCCGTTCCTCGTTGGCTCGATAGTTGACATTGTCCTCAGAGTCGGTGTCCCGCAGATCAATAGGACGTCGTGCCAGTTTGTCATCATCCTTGAGGTCTGACCATTTGATCGCGATGAATTTCAGCCCCACGTGGTAGCTATGAGCAATCGTGTACTTCTCAGGAGCGGTGACGATTCCCTTTTTAGCTACATTGAGCTGACATTTCTCGTTCCCTCCAGCGCGTAGTGAAAGATGTTCCATTGATCCTCGATAGATCGCCCCAATGGTGATCTCTTGGTGGCCTTTTCCTTTCTTCTCCATAGAATCGAGCAGTTCCTGTTCTGCCCATGATGGGAAGTTCTTATCAGCATTCGCAATCTGTCGGCCTATGTAGAAGGCTCCAAAGGTGGGCATGTGACACCGCTGTGGATTTTTGTGATAGGACCAGTTTGCTGGTCTGATCTTGCCCTCCATGAGAATCAACTGGGAGGTACTGAGGGTCGTACCATGGCCAAGTGCCCATGTGATGAGGGTTTGGCCGCCAAAAGGTGGGGGCATTTGAAACCGACTCATTTCTGGTAACGGCATGACCAGGGCCAGCATGCCTGTTTGAGGAAGTTCTCGAACATAGCATGCGGAAAGATCAAAATCTGTCAGGATGCCAGTACTCGACAATAAATGTATGGCCTTCCTGCCAATGTCTGTTGGGATTCTAGAATCCACTTTATTCAGTTCTTCCATCGCTTCCTCGAAGTGCTCTTGGACAATACTCGTGGATGGTTGTGGAACCTTCTTGAAGGTTGATGGCAATATGACCAGGTGGAAGAGTAGAAGCTCGAGACTGAGCAGAACCAGAGCGATTGGGATGATGGCCATGGGTGTGTGAGTGCTGGTCCAGCGAGAATGCCGTCAGAGGTTTTGAGGGATATCTGGAAGGCGGTTCATCATAAGATTGATGTTTATAATACGGCTTTGAATAGTCAACCCATCCGGAGGGATGTGTGTGATATTGAGACTTGGACTGGTCTTTCCAAGACTGCCAGGACTTCCACTTTTTGGTGGAGCTGTGGTCATGGTAGGTGGAGTGGTCATGGTAGTCCGACTTGTCGGAGATGGACGGTTGTTCGTAGTGATGGTCGTGCCAAGGTTCAGGTTGATGGGTAGTGGATGGATAAGTATAATCATCACGTCGACGATGTTCATCTCGCTGATGTGGTACTTCACGATGACGTGGGGAGTTTGATCGAAGAGTGACTGACTGGGGACGGCTTGGAGGCATGGAGTCATCACGTGAGCAGGAATGTCGTCGACGGTGACGTGGACGGCTATCACGTCTGTGACACCGTGGACTTCTCGGGATCGAAATTGGACGTTTGTCCACTTGAGTTGGAATGTGTTTTGACCGTGACCTGGAACGGCGATGAAGCCGTGGAAGTGGTGGCAACGGGACGACAGGTGGAGACTCTGCGACTGGAGTCGCTGGTGGAGGTTGTGTCGCACTTGGATGAGGACTCTTAGACCTTTCTTTGGTCTTTTCCACAAACGCCTGCATGCCCGATTCCACTGTGTGACGCATCTGTTGAATCATCTCTTCTGGATTGAAAGTGATGTTGGGCCCTGGTTGAACGGGTTGAGATGGAGTTGGAGCAGGAGGTGTTTGGACTGGTGGCACCGTTGGTGGATCAGGTACTGATGGAGGAGTCTGATGAGATGCGGTTGGTGGAGGAGGCTGATGGAATGGGAGAAGCTGCTGAAGTTGCTGGATATGGGTCTGAGCTTGGGAATTCAATTGTTGATTCAATAGTGCATTCTGTTCCCTTAACTGAGCTAACTGAGCTTGAGTCTGAGCTTGTGACTGAGCTTGAGACTGTTGGTTCATCATATCACCTCCACAAAATTGACCAAATTGTGCTGCAGGTTGAGGTGAAGTAAAGGCAGGCGCTGACCAGCCAAAGTTCCACATGTTCTCCGAAAGGTTTGGCCAACGACCAGGAAACATGGCCAAAGTTGACAGGTCTGGCAGCACTGTCAGACGATCACTATAATTTATAATGGTAAAAACACTAACATTTGATGCATCCACAACTCATGCAGGATTCGTGATAAGGCTCAAAGGCCCTCGGCAGTCAAGTCACAACCCTCTGGACAGCTTACGTGTTCAACCCCTGAATTAGGTGCACAATTTCAACCTCACCAAACAACCAAAAGAGAAGTGACCAAACCTGGAAAGCATGTCCTGTTACCTGTTCATGTCAAAATGGCTGCGGTCAGTCTCTTGAGAAAACCGGAACGATTGTTGACGTGGCTTCCAGCTATGCAGATTGGCAAAAAAGAAGAGCCCCGAGACAGCGGGCAGCTGTTCAACACAAATCGACATCGACAAGTGAGACCAGGAAACAAGGCCGGCAGTTCACTTTACTTAGGCGAATTACTAATTCAAAAGTGTAAATTCAGACATCGTTTTACTGTCAATTGTTAGCCTGGAAAGGCTTTCCCCGAAGGGTTCCTGCCAACTTGACGTAAACAGCAGGAATGACACACTTGCTCAGAAATATCTTATCGAATTACTGTTGTGGAGTGCATCGGGCGTGCACAAACAATCCCCTAAAGTCTGACAGGAAAATTGGATGACATGGCGAGAAAACCAGTGTAGAAGAATTCTTTCTTTGTCCTTGCAAAAAGCAACTGTTCCATCTGACGAAGTCAGCAGTAAATCAGATTGCGAAAACCGTACAGTGGATTGAAACCTGTTACAATCGAAGTTCTGAGGAAGGTCCTGATGCAGCTGAAAAACGACATGCCGGTTCTTGGCTTAGCCGGTTGCCATTGACAAGAAATTGAAATGGTGTTGCAGGTACGTCACCAGGCGTCCCTGGTGATATCCTAGGATCATATGAGGAGCTTCGTTGGATGGAGCCTCATACGTCCTCTCCATCCCCCTGCAAGTATAATTCAAAAGCGAAAACCACGAAAAACAATCATCATCGAGACGAAGGAAGTTTTACATCTTTTCAGATGGTCCACACACACACACAACTTACTCTCACACAACTCTCTCACGCACAACTTACTCACACACAACTCTCTCACACACAACTTACACACAACTTACTCTCACACAGAACCCACCCACACACACACACACAACTTATACACAACTTACTCACACACAACTCTCACACACATACACAACTCTCTCACACAACTTACACACAACTTACTCACACAGAAATCACCCACACACAACTCTCTCACACACAACTACTCACACACAACTCGATCACACACAACTTACACACATCGACCTTCACTTTGTGTGGCAGGCGTGGGGTTTAAGACTTAGACGTCCATTTTGTGCGGCAGGCGTGGCGCACGGACCTGAACTTTGCGTGGCAGGCGTGGCACTTAGTGACACCGACCTTCACTTTGCGTAGCAGGCGTGGCACTTATGGCACTGGGCTGGCTCTGGTGGCGCGCTTGGTTCCCGTTTGGCGCCGTGGTCGCCGCGGCTGTTTGTGTGGCAGGTGTGGCACTTGGTGACATCGACGTCCATTTTGTTTGACTGGTGCTTGGCGACATCAAGGTCCATTTTGTGGGGCAGGCGTGCGACTTGGTGACATCGACCTTCACTTTGTGCGGCAGGCGTTGCACTTGGCGGCATCGACCTTCACTTTGTGTGGCAGGCGTGGCACTTGGTGACATCGACGTCCATTTTGTGTGGCAGGCGTGGCACTTGGTGACATCGACCTGCACTTTGTGTGGCAGGCGTGGCACTTGGCGACATCGACTCTCACTTTCTTTGTGGGGCAGGCGCGGGTCTTATGGCACATCGGTCCATTTTTGTGGCAAGCGCGGCACTTGGTGTCATAGACATAGACTTGCACTTTGTGCGGCAGGCGTGGCATTTGATGACATCGACCTTCACTTGCCGGCGTAGCACTTCTGGCACTGGGCTGGCTCTGGTGGCGCGCTTGGTTCCTGTTTGGCAGCGTGGTCGTCGCGGCTGTTTGTGTGGCAGGGCACTTGGTGACACCGACGTCCATTTTGTTTGACAGGCGTGGTGCTTGGTGACATCAACGTCAATTTTGTGTGGCAGGCGTGGCACCCGACCTGCACTTTGTGTGGCACGCGTGGCACTTATGGCGGTGGGCTGGCTCTGGTGGCGCTAGGGTCCCGTTTTCCGCCGTGGTCGCCGCGGCTGTTTGTGTGGCAGGCGTGGCACTTAGTGACACCGACCTTCACTTTGCGTAGCAGGCGTGGCACTTATGGCACTGGGCTGGCTCTGATGGCGCGCTTGGGTCCCGTTTGACGCAGTGCTCTCCGCGGCTGTTTGTGTGGCAGGGGTGGCACTTGGTGACATCTGTCATTTGGCGTGGCAGGCGTGGCACTTGGTGACATCGACCTTCACTTTGTGTGGCAGGCGTGGCACTTTTGGCACTGGGCTGGCTCTAGTGGCGCGCTTGGTTCGCGTTTGGCGCCGTGGTCGCCGCGGCTGTTTGTGTGACAGGGGTGGCACTTGGTGACATCGACGTCCATTTTGTGTGGCAGGCGTGGCGCTTGGTGACATCAACGTCCATTTTGTGTGGCACGCATGGCACTTGGTGACATGGACGTTCACTTTGTGTGGCAGGCGTGGCACTTGGTGACATCGACCTTCACTTTGTGTGGCAGGCGTGGGACTTATGGCGCTGGGCTGGCTCTGGTGGCGCTAGGGTCCCGTTTGCCGCCGTGGTCGCCGCGGCTGTTTGTGTGGCAGGCGTGGCACTTGTTGACATCCAGTGTCATTTGGCGTGGCAGGTGTGGCACTTGGTGACATCCACTGTCATTTGGCAACTCTTTCACACACATGTAAATGCTTTGACACACAACTTTGTGACACACAATTCTTTCACTTACTGCTCTTTCTCACCATCTTTCCGGCCCATGCCCTTTCTCTGTCCTGCCTGTCCTATCTCATTTTCACATCTGCTTGGTAATTATTGGAAGAAATTGATATGTGGGGCTATCCGGTCCTGTAATTGTAACCTTTTATGCAATGCGACCACAAATTGGCTCCGCGACAGGCTTAAGATGGTGAAAAAAAAGGCCAACACCAGAGGTTGTGAGTATGCAATGACTTTCCACATGGCCCTGCAAAGGTTTCGCACTGGTGTTCTTGCATCGGGCAGAGTCTATCTATCCAAAAAGAAACACATGCTCGTCACAGACTTTGAAGGACTTCAAGATAGGTTGAGTTTCAGGGTTTTCGGCATGTTCGCTCCTATGCCCGGCTTACCGTAGTGCAGGTCCTTGTATAATCGAAGGAAGTTTAGAAGTCAAACTTCCGACAATATGGACAGTTAAAAGCAGAGATGGGAAGAGTCAGAGAAGAGAAGAGCAGAGAAGAGAAGAAGAAAGAGATCAAAAAGATAAAGTCTCAGAAGAAAGAAGATCCAGGTGCGCGAAAAGGTAGGAAAGTCGCGAAACACTGTGTTTTCCAATGATTTGTGGCTCCGGAGGGTCGAAAAGTAGGCTCGCTAGAGCGGCGGGTGCGGAGCCATGTGGTCAGATGAGAGATGAAGAGTTGCACGCCGTTGTGGCGCGAAGCACATTTCCAAGTCAAAATGCACAAAGAACACCATGTTCGGACCACTTTCGGAAGTTGTGATGTCGAAAAAGTGCACGCTGTTGTGGCGCGAAGCACATTTCCAAGTCAACACGTACAAAACACACCACCATGCTCGGACCACTTTTGGAAGCTGACATGTCGAAAAAGTGCACGCCATTGTGGCGCGAAGCACATCTCGAAGTCAAAAGTGAAAAAAACTGACGGATTCGGAGCACTTTTTGAAGTTGTGATGTCGAAAAAATGCACGCCATCGTGGCGCGAGGCACTTCTCGAAGTCAAAAGTTTTAAAAACTGACGGTTCGGAGCACTTTTTGAAGTGAAGATGTCGAAAGAAAGCACGCCGTTGTGGAGCGAAGCATATTTAGAAGTCAAAAGTTGCAAAAGCTGAGGGGTTCGGAGCACTTTTTGACGTTCGGATGTCGTTTTGCGTGGCAGGCACAAGGTGTACAACCGCCGCTACACTACACTCCATTACACTACAACTACAACTACAACTACAACTACATTACGCTACGCTACACTACACTAATTACACTACACTGCACTCCACTTCACTACACTACACTACATTCAATTACACTACACGCAACTACATTACACCAACTACAACTACAACTACATCACGCTACACTACACTAATTACATTACACTAGACTAATTACATTAGACTACACTACATTACAACTACAGCTACGACTACAACTACAGCTACAGCTACATTACATTACACTACACTACACAACACTACCCTACACTACATTACACTACACTACGCTAATTACATTACACTACACTACACTCCACTATACTACAATGCACTCCACTACACAACACTACACTCAATTACACGGCACTGCGCTGCACTGCGCTATACTACTCTACACCAACTACAACTACAACTTCAACTACAACTACACTACATTACACTACACTAATCACGAAAGCTAGCTGTGCTAGCTGAAGTTGCTCTTGCTTTAGCAATGAATAGGCAGGCACCAGGACCATTGGAAACCCTGAGACTTTCCAGTTAGGCCCCCCCCCTGCATGGCAGGCCCAGGTTCGACCCCCCTGGTCCCCCCCGAGAGGAGATTTCCGGCTGGTAGAGGGTCATCATCCTCATTTTCATCTTCATCCTCACCCTCCTCATCCTGATCCTCATCCTGATCCTCATCATCCTCATCGTCAACGTCATCCCCCTCATCCGCGGCATCCACATCATCATCATCATCATCATCATCATCATCATCATCATCAAATCATCATCAAATCATCAAATCATCAAATCATCAAATCATCAAATCATCATCATCATCATCATCATCATCATCATCACCATCCTCATCATCCCCTTCGTCCCCCTCATCGTTGATCAGCTTCCTCATCCCCTGGTCCCGTTGGGCCATTGGTTTCCTGCAGGTATAGGGTCGTCCTCTTCAGTATTTCATCTTCAGGACGTAATTTAAGTAAACCAACCAACAACTCTATAAAATCATCATCGGAAACTTGCCGGCTTCCAAATGATCATAATTATCTTCCTCCTCCTCCTCGTCGTCATCATCAGCATCATCATCGTCATCATCATCATCATCATCCACAACAACATCTTCATCCTCATCCTCATCCTCATCATCTTCCTCCTCCTCATCATCATAATCCCCATCATTCGCAGCATCCACATCATGATCATCATCATCATCATCACCACCATCATCATCATCATCCCCATCCAGAACTTCATCATCCTCATCATCACCCTTATCATCATCATACATATGTTGCAGTGTCTCGAACATTTTTATGCAGATTCAGGATCCATTTGGGGGGCGTTTTTTCCCCACATTGACGTGTGGGGTTTTTGTTTTTAGTTCTGTATCCGCCTCCTCCGCCGCCTCCTCCTCCTCGCCCGTTCACTCACTCACTCACTCACTCCCTCACTCACACTCACTCACTCACTCAGTCACTCACACTCACTCACTCACACTCACTCACACACACTCACTCACTCTCACTCTCACTCTCACTCTCACTCTCACTCTCACTCTCACTCTCACTCTCACTCTCACTCTCACTCTCACTCTCACTCTCACTCTCACCCTCACCCTCACTCTCACTCTCACTCTCACTCTCACTCTCACTCTCACTCTCACTCTCACTCTCACTCTCACTCACACTCACACTCACACTCACATCATGGCGGCGTGGGACAAAGTGCACTGTCAGGCCCCTCTTTTCGTGGCAGGCCGTGGCAAGACCAACAACAAAAAACAAACAGACAAAAACGCCGACGCACTTTGCACTGCCAAGGGGTCGGATGTACGCCCGGGGGTTCCGCTGGCGTCCCTGGGTCTCCGCCTCTTTTGCGTGGCAGGCGTGGGACAATGTGCACTGCCAAGGGGTCGGATGTACGCCCCGGGGTTCCGCTGGCGTCCCTGGGTCTCCGCCTCTTTTGCGTGGCAGGCGTGGACAATGTGCACTGCCAAGGGGTCGGATGTACGCCCCGGGGTTCCGCTGGCGTCCCTGGGTCTCCGCCTCTTTTGCGTGGCAGGCGTGGGACAGTGTGCACTGCCAAGGGGTCGGATGTACGCCCCGGGGTTCCGCTGGCGTCCCTGGGTCTCCGCCTCTTTTGCGTGGCAGGCGTGGGACAATGTGCACTGTCAAGGTGTCGGATGTACGCCCCGGGGTTCCGCTGGCGT
>CAMXCT020002919.1:59582-81970 GCA_947184155.2 Cladocopium goreaui
TCACACTCACTCACACTCACTCACTCACTCCCTCCCTCACTCACTCACTCACTCACATCATGGCAGGCGTGGGACAATGTGCACTGTCAAGGGCCTGTTTTGCGTGGCAGTTGTGGGACAATGTGCACTGCCAAGGGTCGGATGTACGCCCCGGGGTTCCGCTGGCGTCCCTGGGTCTCCGCCTCTTTTGCGTGGCAGGCGTGGGACCGTGTGCACTGCGAAGGGGTCGGATGTACGCCCCGGGGTTCCGCTGGCGTCCCTGGGTCTCCGCCTCTTTTGCGTGGCAGGCATGGGACAATGTGCACTGTCAAGTGGTCGGATGTACGCCCCGGGGTTCCGCTGGCGTCCCTGGCTCTCCGCCTCTTTTGCGTGGCAGGCGTGGGACAATGTGCACTGCCAAGGGGTCGGATGTACGCTCCGGGGTTCCGCTGGCGTCCCTGGGTCTCCGCTGGCGTCCCTGGGTCTCCGCCTCTTTTGCGTGGCAGGCGTGGGACAATGTGCACTGTCAAGGGGTCGGATGTACGCCCCGGGGTTCCGCTGGCGTCCCTGGGTCTCCGCCTCTTTTGCGTGGCAGGCGTGGGACAATGTGCACTGCCAAGGGGTCGGATGTACGCCCCGGGGTTCCGCTGGCATCCCTGGGTCTCCGCCTCTTTTGCGTGGCAGGCGTGGGACAATGTGCACTGCCAAGGGGTCGGATGTACGCCCCGGGGTTCCGCTGGCGTCCCTGGGTCTCCGCCTCTTTTGCGTGGCAGGCGTGGGACAATGTGCACTGCCAAGGGGTCGGATGTACGCCCCGGGGTTCCGCTGGCGTCCCTGGGTCTCCGCCTCTTTTGCGTGGCAGGCGTGGGACAATGTGCGCGGCCAAGGGGTTGGATGTACGCCCTCACTCATTCACTGACTGACTGACTGACTCACTCACTCACTCACTCACTGACTCACTCACTGACTCACCCACTCACTCATTCACTCACTCACTCACTCACTTACTCAATCCCTCTACTCACTCCCTTACTCACTCCCTCCCTCCCTCCTCCCTCACTCACTCACTCACTGTACTTGAACATACATACACACACACACAAACTCACCCACCATCACCGCTCCATCACTCTTATACTTCCTCTTCCCTTCTTGCTTTTCTATGCTCAGTCTAAGTCTAAAGAAGTTGGTAACATGTGGGGTTATCCGGTCCTTTAATTCTGTTTTTTTTTGGCGTTTCTTTTGCTTACAACACTTGGCGAGAGACGAGTACTGCATTGGGGGGTTTTCGCTTGCTGGACTCCATAGATTTTGCAACCCTACAACAGCCCTGCTCATCACAATCACCATCCTCATGTTCATCTTCATTCTCATCCTCAGCATACATCCCCATCATCCCCATCATCCTCATCATCCTCATCATCCTCATCACGCTCTTCGTCCTCATCATCGTCGTCATAAACTCATTCCTGTTACCATCACTTTCGTCATCATCAGTTTCCTTCATCGTTCTGGTCAGCAACCTCATCAACATCAAAAGATTGGCACTGTTTGTGACTTGCAGCAACTCCAAGAAAAACGCGTGGGACCGTTGCCGCATTCCGACTTCACCTTGCTAATCCTCCTTTACGATTACCACCCTACCCCAGCCCTGCTAGCTTTCGTACCTCCCCCCTGGCCTCAAGTTACATTACACTACACTACACCACACTACACTACACTAACCACAACTACAACTACAACTACAACTACGCTACTTTACACTACACTACACTACGCTAGACTACGCTACACAACTACACTACCCTACATTAAATTACACTACACTCATTACACCACCACAAACTCAACTGCAACTACACTACACTAACTACACTACACCACAACTACAACTCCACTACACTACAACTACAACTACAACTGCACTACACCACACTACATCCAGCAGTTGTGGGTGAGGTGACCGACCAGGTGACCAGTGCAACCATGGTAGTCATTCCAAGAAGCACAACTCCAACCACCTTCAGTCCATGAGTGGATTCGCTCTGCCATCCGTGATTCACCAAAAACAAGCTCTCCTATAGGTTTCCTCGCCGCCTTGTGCGGTACTACTGGTCTATACTAGTATTTGTTCATATTTTTTGGAGATTTCGAATACAACAGTGCTACATGTTGTTGCATGCTATTGTTACTTCCGAGGTGCCTGCCTCAGCACATGGAATTGCAAGGGAATTGAATATGACTCTGGCCAGTGCAAAGTGTGGCACCGTTCTGCTGGAATTGGCACAACAGTTCCCAAGATGGGTGCAGTTTGCATGCGCTTTGGCCCAGCTACCCTGGCTACTACTGATGCCTTTGTAGAATTTCAAGGGGGGCAAGACCGCTCCTGTCGAGGCTCCGATGTCTCAGACATTGATCCAGACTATTATGTCTTATTTGGACCTGCTCGGGCAAGCACATTGGAAGAGTGCAAAGTCCTTTGCGTCTCCACCCCAGACTGCAGGGGGGTTGATTTTAGTGAATCTGGATGCCAGGTTTGGACAAGGGATGGTGGAATTCTTTCAACTTCTTCAGAGAAAGGTTCGGTTTGCCTGACATATGAACCGTTCCAGACAGTGGATGGAGGTACTGACCGAGAATGCAAAAGTGACGGAGTTAATTTGCTAGACAGTTTCATTTTCTATGATGCTGCATTAGCTCCATCTTTGCAGATCTGCAAGCAGAGATGTGCCGCACGAGCAAACTCAAGTTTGACAACTCAAACGCAAGATGTTTGCAAAGGGATTTCGTTCAATGAAAGTGGATGTGTTGTTTGGCTGGTCGGCATTCAAGGATCTACAGCAAGCGAAGGAAACACTTGCCTGCGCTTTGAACCTTTCATTGATATCAATGGGGGGCAGGACCAGTCATGCCGAGGAGCACATGTCTTCGATGATTCCAGCTTACACTATACATCTTTCAGCAGGTCAGAAGTCCTTACTCTGGGGGAATGTAGGTCCAAATGCGTGGAGATTTCGGGTTGCCGGGGAATTGAGTTCAATCAGCAAGATTGCAGAGTCTGGTTGAAGGTGGAAGGAATCGGCACAACAGTTCAACAAGTCGGATCCATCTGTCTCCGTTTCGGAAGTCCAGACCCTTTCCGCGCAGCTTCCGCCTTTGATCCTGTGGATGGTGGTTTGCATCGTGCTTGTCGTGGAGCCAATGAAAGTGACAACTCCGAGGCCCACTGGAAATTCCACAGCATCTCTGAAGTAAGAACCTTGGAGGCGTGCGAAATGCGCTGCATTTTCACAGCTGGCTGTGTGGGCATTGAGTTCAATCGCTGGGGCTGTGAAGTATGGATGCGAAGTGGAGGCATTGAGACTTCAGTCTATGCTCCAGGCTATCAGTGCTTCCGCTATGAACCATTTCGCTCTGCAGATGGCTTTGACCCTAAGCTAAACAATGCGAAAGGCTTTGAAGTTAATAGCTTAGGTGGCAACACCATATTTCCAATGCCCGAATCAAATAAGTTTTTCTGCGATGTTTCGGGAGTTGTTCAGGAATTTTGGTTTCAGGCTGAATGCCAATGATGCAGGACACTCCGAGGCAATGTAAATCAATTTGAGAGGTCCCCAAATGGAAGATATGGACTTGATGTGGACTTGGTTAACTTGATGGAATAATTAGTCATGATTATTGTAGTCACTACATTGTAGTCCATATGGGGATGGGGCAACCTATGGGACCAAATTTTGGGGTAATGAATAACATCCATTTAGGAGCTTTTTTTGGGCTCACGCAGACAGACCTTCGTTGTATATAAGACATAAGATCTTAGATAATCTTGTATACTTCGTCATTTTACTTCCAGACAATAACAATGTCGACGACAGACAAACTTGAAGATCCTGCCATTTCCCTAAGCGTGCCTTTTAGCTTCTTGTTCCAATAACAGAATCAGAATGCCTCAATTCATCGCATGAATGTACCTTCTCAACTTGAGTCCATGCTCGTGCCTGGATTTTACCCGTCCGGCTAAGCCACTCATCCAAACAACGACAATCCCGCCTTCCAGCTATATTGTCCATGGATCACCGCTTCCTGCAAAGCCTTTTCCGGAGTTGCTCAGCCCCCTATAGGAAGACAAAGTCAGCATAGATGCAGCGAGTTCTTTTGGAAAAGCACAACGCTGCAGAGCACTGCATTGCCACTGCAACCTTTTGTCAGTTGGATTTTCTCCATGTCTCATGACCGCTCTATGGACAGAGCGCTCATCGCGAGGAGATTTCTTGAACGAATGAAGGCAAGTGTTAAGGCAGTGCTCAGCAAATTGCTTGCAGCGATTCTCTTAGAAAATGTGTGTGGACATCTCTGGAGATGTTTGGAGTATGAAAGCTGCACACAAGCTATGCTGCAAGTCGAGGTCAGACACTGTCCACACCCAATGTAAATTGTCAGTGTGAACTGCAAAAGAAGACGTGTCTTGCAACCTCAACGTTAAGCTCTGAAACTTCGCCATCATCCGGAACCGAATGGAATTCGTAGCGTTGGAAGTGCACAAAAGTCGAGTTTACGACTGAATAATGTTGAACTATGATGAACTATGATGTTTTATACATATTATAAATTGTTTATAAATGGTATCTAAATGGTGCTTGTGACTTAGACTCAATTGACGTATAGATGAATATACATATATTCTCAAATCTATCACTTTCCCAAGTGCCAGTTCGAGATCACACGTTCCAGCTGGGATGAATGCATGGTGCTCCGCAGTCAATGTGGGGCTCAGGCGAGCCACGTGGCGGGCGGGATTTCACTGCCTTGTTGCCATAGCAAAACAGTGCTGCGAGTGTTTCCTGAGGACAGGATTGGTGTATCTACAGTTGATATCAGGGAATTCAACATCCATCTACAATTTGGTGATCAGGGATCATTTACAACTTGGTGAGATCAGGGAATCTCCAGGACAATCCAACTCCCTACCAATCTGGGATCTTTCCAGATTGGTAGCGGAGCGCTGGACGAGCGCGACGCCCAGGGACCAGTTGAAAACTGCTAACAGGGTTGGTAGGTTTCTCCAAGAAGGATGAGTGAGGCTTCTGGAGGGGATTCATCTGGAACAACAGTGCCGAAGGAACTAGCCAGTTTAGTTCCCAATTTTGACCCAGCCGTGGACAATGTCGAGATCTGGACGAGCAAGGTCGAGCTTCTCCTTGCGACGTGGCCCAACAACAAACTGAATGAGTTAGCAACACGCCTGATTTTGGGGTGCAAAGGCACCGCACACCAGAAACTGCAGCTGCTCAAGTCAGAGGTTTTGACCAACGATGAGAAAGGTATTCAGAGACTTGTGGAGATTGTTGCTGAAACTTGGGGTCGAATACCGCTGGAGAAAAAGTTCGAAATGGCCGAAAAGGCTCTCTTTTGCAGTGCCCAGAAGGTTGATGAAAGTGCAGATAGCTACCTCTCCCGCTGTGATGTGGTGTGGACTGAATTGCTGGCCAAGAAGGTGTCACTTGAGGAGATTCAAGCCTACATCGTACTCAGGGGAAGCAAGCTTGCACCAGAAGACAAAAAGAGAGTCATAGTAGAGCCCACAGATGTTGAGAAGGGGGCCCTCACCATGAAGAATGTCACAGCAGCAGTCAGACTTTTGGGTTCAGGGTTTTTCCAAGAGTACACCGGTCTCCGTCGAGATCGCAATGCAAAAACTTATGATCACATGGCATTACATGTTGATGATGAAGGTGAAAATGAGTATGAGGCATACGTAACTCAGGACGATGCTCTTGAGGACGATGTGCTCGAGGCCTTAGCCGCGGAGAACGATGAGGATGCTATTTTGGTCATGCAGTTTGAAGCTTCGATTTCTGAGACGATCGAATCAGATTCAGAACTGTCAGCCTTTTGCTCAACATACCAAGATGCACGTAGGAGGCTGAGTGAGCGTGTCAAGGTTCGAGGTTTCTGGCCAGTGAATTGAAGGTTTGACAAAGGTTCTGGAAAGAAGGGTCCTGGAAAAGGCAAAGGCAAATCACAGTTTGCTGGACCGGGTTCGCTTGCCAAGCGGATCGCCAATTCCTTTTGCCGCATTTGCATGCAAAAGGGGCACTGGAAGAATGAGTGCCCACAGAAAGAACTGCCAGTTCTCATGCCTCTGCCAATAGCTCCACTGCCAGTGTTGCGCCCACATCCGTTGTGACCATCGATGATGCCCTTGCCGAGATTGCCAACTTCACCATTGTTGAGGGTGAGGACCCTGTTGATGAACAACCATGCTTCACGGCCATGAGTAATCACTGCGGGGTAAGATAGAGGGGATTAGCCATAAGTTTGCCCAGCGTTTCCACAGCCGGTGGAAGACAGCCATCAGGACGAAGATATCTTCTGAGAAGATTGTGCATCCCACCGCGATGCCTGCACCATGTCCTGAGACAATCGTAGCCGGGCAATCGCCCATTGTGAGAAAGTCACCGCCTGCCGAGGTCTTGAATGACCAAACCTGTGATGTGCACTTTGCCACAACCGGAGCAGTAGGAATTGTGGATTTAGGAGCCTCACAAACTGTCATTGGAGCCCAACAGGTGAAAGATCTCATAGGGAGTTTACCCCAACATGTTCAAAGTCAGATTCAAAGAACATCATGCAACTTGACGTTTCGGCTTGGCAATCATCAAACACTCACCAGTAGACATGCCATTGTGCTGCCATTGGGACAAGCCAAATTCCAAATAGCAATTGTACCTGGAGAGACACCATTTTTGCTGTCAAGTTCGTTCTTGAAAGGAATCCAAGCAATCATTGATGCTGACCACGGCACCATTTGGAGTAAACGGTTGAACAAAGAGCTTCATGTTGAACGGTCTAGCAAGAATTTGTTTCTCATGGACATTTGCCAATTATGGGCTGATCCCAATGATGCGCAGCCAGTACAGGAATCTGATGCAGCTGGATTCACTTGTCATCCAGTGATCGCTGAAAATACTGAAAGCCGTTCCGGAATGCACCATGGCACACACAATCCACGGTCACATGCATCAGGTGAGAAAGGTCAGAGGTCCGAAGGTACAACACAACCTCAAAAGATGCCCTCATGTCAAGTCCAGCATAGTAGTGATAGCCGTGCACTGCAGCCTGAACAGCCGAGCGAACGTAGTGCCGTGATCAACTTGTCGTCTGTCGCGTGTGTGTCTCAACATGACGTCAGTGTCCCAAATGCTGCAGAAGTTCCACGACAGCCAGCTGAAAGAGGATCAAAAGGATGTCATCAGCAAGATCCGCCTCATACCGCTCGAGACGCTGGAGAAGGAGAAGATCACCTTCGGTCAAGCCAAGCTGGGAATGCCCTTTCCGGAAGTGTTCCAAGATGCCAAGTGGACGGATTGGTTCATTCGAACCTACGAGAAGAGTGGCAAACCAGAACACCAAATGTTCGTCCAATATGTGACGAAACGCATCGACGAGGGGATCATCATGGAGCACCGCAAGGGCTATCAAAAGACATCAATGACTGCCACCAGCAACAGCAGTCAGATATCCAAGGATGTGACAGAGTCCTGGGATCAAATGACCGAACCGGAGATGCTGCAGGATTTCGAGTTGCCAGGGATCAGCAAAGTGCAACAGATGGAAGAACAGGTGACCAACCTCTCTCAGGAGAACAAGAACCTCTCCGATCGGATGGCTGGCATGGAGATGGCAATGAACGAGTTGCTTCAACATGTTTGCAATCTGAGTGTGAAGAGCGAACCGTAGAGAGTGCCGAGAGTTTCCATGCACACCATGAGATGGCAATGCCCGATTTGGATTTTGACTTCATGATTCATGACCTCTGATAATGCCAACAGCTTTAAAGCCCGTATCAGTAGGTATGCATCCAAGTTTTCCAAAGAACTGCAAGAAGTGATTCCGACAGCACAAGCCAGCTCCAAGCGCCGAAGCTCCCGACTTGACCTCTTGGAGGTAATGTGCTCCGAGCGAAGTGAACTGACTCGTCAGGTAGCAATTCTTGGGGGCAAAGCCAAAAGATTTGGTCGTGTTCAAGGGGATTTAAGCACTTGCGAAGGACGTCAGAGACTATTCTGCATCCTAGTAAATGAACAACCACGACATGTATGGATTAGCCCAGAATGCGGTCCATGGTGCCAATGGAGTTGTCTCAACATGAACCGATCATTAGCGAGATGGGAACAAGTCATGACCCAAAGGTTTGAGAAACTATGGCAATTGCACTTTCCATCGTCTTGTTCAGGTATAAGAGAAAACACCGCAGTCACTTTGATCTTGAGCAACCAAGAGGTTCTGCGATGATGAAAGCTCCAGGAATGTCTGAAATATTGGAGCACACTCTATGGAATGAGTTTGACATGTGCCGAGTTGGTGGCTTGAAAGACCCGACCACCAGTGAAGCCATCAGGAAACGCATGACTGTATGTTCCACCTCGCTCGATTTGCACACTGCACTCGATGGGAAGCTTTGTCAAGGGGAACATCATCACAGAGTGATAGCTGGGAACACTAAGATCAATGGTCAGACTATCAAGATGCCCAAGCTGACTGAATTGTACCCTGTAAAATTTACCCGACAGGTCGCCAAAATCATGCTACATGATCAGGGTCAGCTGTGTTCTGCCTATGCCGGGGAAGTTGAAGAGCATCCGACAAAGAAACGTAGACTTGGACAGAAACTTAGTCCCCAAGCCATTGCGGATCGCTACCCAGATCCCAGTGATGCAACGTGGCAAAATGCCATGCGCTGTGCTGACCAACTTGCACCACGAGTTGGCACACATGTGATTGAACAAGGTGACTTGATGGAGCTGCTTCAGAAATTGTGTCTACATCATGATATTCGACATGTAGTCCTCTGCCGAGGCACCGATAGGTATGTAGGCCCATGCAAGCATGTACCAAAGGGTTCTGCACCACTTCGCCGTCAAATTTGCATCCAAAGGAAAACTGAAGAGATTCATACTGATGAATGGGAACCATGGGAACACTTGTCACAGAGGGGACTTAGGAAAAAGGGTACCTCCGCCAGGGTCAGCATGACCATTTTTGCTGCTGCAAGAGACACAAGTGTGCCAATGCCATCCAGGTCAGAGCGCATGCCAGCTGCCAGCGAAATGCCTGCGCATAGTTACCGACGTGTCCTAAGGGAGACTGAAGACGAGCATATAGAGCCATTTGCCAAAAGACACTGCCCAGAAGTGTCTGAAAGTAGACCAGTGAGCCAATCACCACAAACAAGTAATCCCAATCAGGAGGATAACCATAACAATCAAGACGCGTCAAGACATGATACCAGCCATCACAACCATGAGGACACCAACCATGACCAATCCATTCCACAACAGGTGATTGATCTTGCAAGTCAGAAACATGGCCCCACGTTTTTGAAGCTTAGTTCAGAGGAACAAGCCAATTCCATTTCTATCATTTCTTGGATCAAAGCACTTTGTTCAACACTGCTGTTGTTGCACCAGCACATGCCACCGAACATGCATGCCGAGCATTGCACACTGGATGGTTCAATTGGGCCGGACCTGCTGGAACTGAACTCAACTCCGAGGAGTTCAGTAACTATCTGCAGAGACATAGTTTCAAATGCCGTGCGTGTGCTGCTGAGGCCCACTGGCAGAATGCCAGGACAGAGCGTCATGGAGGTATCCTACAAATGATGTTGAAGAAGATTGACGCTGAACAACCAATTGATACCTATGACCAATTGTCGACTGCACTCAGCCATGTGACAAGCACCAAAAATCAATGGAGCAGACACAGAGGATATCCCCCAGAGATGTTAGTCTTTGGAAAAGGGGTTAGGATTCCTGGATCCATCACCTCAGACCCCACCATAGCTGCACATGCCACTGCCCTGTCCAATATGCCTGATGGAGCCCGATTCCGACAAGAACTGTCAATTCGTGAAGCTGCTCGCAAAGCTTTTGCGATGGTGGACAATGACCAAACATTGCGCCGTGCAATTGTCCATAGGAGTCGTCCACATCGGGGTTTCTATGAAAAGGGGGAATGGGTGATGCTATGGAAGAAGAAAAGGGAAGCAGAAGGAAATTGGATACGGTAGGTCCTATGCAAGTAATCATTCAAGAAGACCAAAATGTAGTTTGGGTGTCCCGTAACCATAAACTATATAGAGTAGCTCCTGAACACTTGCGAGGATTGTCTGCCTTTGAGGAATTCCGACAAAATGTGAACCCTGAAAATACGACCAGATCCACTACAAGTTCAATCATTTCCAGTCATGGAGGGGTGCAATTTACTGACATGATTCCACCATCCCCTGCTGCTGGCCAACGGAATGATGTGACATCCATGACAGCCAGTCCCAATGTCACAGAAGCAGAAGTGATTGACAGTGCCGGACGTCCCAACCATGGTGACCAAACTCGACAAACTGTTCAGTCAAATTCTACTGGAGGATCAGATCAACCAGATGGTGAACCAGAAGTCCAATCGATCCCAGCAAGTCAACCTTCAGATGAATCTCAATCAAATACTCGAGAAGAACCGAATCACATAGAGATTCCTGTTTCTGAAACTTCGGATGAAGATACCAGTGAAACTGAAGAAACAGGTTTGTATGTTGAAGAAGAATTGCTATATAACATGACTTCTGAAAAGGCCTTCCGGTTTGAAGTTGATGTCACCCAAAAGGACATTGAGCACTGGAAAGAAGAGCCTCGACCGCAAGAGATGGCGTTTCTCGTCTCGGCAGCCAAGCGCCAGAGAAGTGAAGTTAAAATCTCACACTTGAAAGCTCTTTGAAGAAGCCGAGACTAAAGAAATCGAAAGCTTGTTATCCACTGAAACAGCAACCAAAGTTTTACGCAATCAAGTGCCAAGAGATCAGATCCTGCGTCGCCGATGGATACCCACTTGGAAGCCTGTGGAAGAAAACACCACCGACAATAACCGAAAGTCCCAGGCTTTGCAGAGAAAGGCCAAAGCCCGTCTCGTTGTGTTGGGTTTTGAGGATCCCCTCATAGACCAAATCCCAAGAGATAGCCCGACGTTGTCCAAACTTTCAAGAGTTCTCATTCTCCAGTATGCTGCAAGTTTGAAATAGGACATTCATAGTTTTGACATGTTTTGACATTCGCACAGCTTTCTTGAGGGGGTCTGAACGCAATCAACGACTTTTAGGGATGGAGCCTCCAGAGGAAATGAGACAAAAGATGAAACTCAAGCCTGACGAAATTGTTCGTCTTTTAAAGGTGGCTTATGGACGAGTTGATGCACCATTTTTGTGGTTTCAAGAGTTAAGACAGAGCTTGGAAGAATTGGGATTCACCTCATCGCCATTTGACCCATGATTTTTTATTCTTCGAGGCAAAGATCAGAAGGCCGAAGGGATCCTTGGAGTTCATGTAGGTGATGGTCTATGCTGTGGTTCTGAAGTCTTTCACAAAAAACTAGCCTTGCTGGAGAAGAAATTCCCTTTTGGAAGTAAAAAGCATCGTGATTTTACGTTCACTGGACTCAAAATCATACAACAAGAGGATCAGTCCATTTGGGTTAGCCAGGAACAGTATATCAAAGACATAGCTCCAATTCAAATCGCCAAGGAAAGAAAGATGAAACCACATCAGCCTGTCACTGAGGGTGAAAGACAGTCGCTGAGAGCTCTCATAGGATCACTCCAATATGCTGCCGATCACACACGCCCAGACTTGTGTTCTCGGCTCGGATGGTTGCAATCCCAAATCAACAAAGCCTGGTGTCAACGTTGACTGAAGGAAACAAAATACTCCACGAAGCCAAGATGTTTGCCGATGTCAAGATTAAAATTCAGCCCATACCACTGGAAGACCTGCGCTTTGTTGCTTTCTCCGATGCCTCATTTGCATCGGTAAAAGTTCCGGACTCACATCAAGGAATGCTGATCATGGCCAGCCATAAGAATATAGCCGCCAACCAAAAATTGTGCAGTCAATCCAATAGTATGGCATTCGAAAAAGATCCAAAAGGTTGTTGTTAGTACATTGTCTGCCGAAGCCATGTCATTAGCAGGTGCTGTTGATGTTTTGTCATGGATCAGACTGTACTGGGCATGGATTCTTGATGGCAATTGCAAGTGGCAGATGGC
Organism: Cladocopium goreaui; assembly: GCA_947184155.2. Lineage (NCBI taxonomy): Eukaryota > Dinophyceae > Suessiales > Symbiodiniaceae > Cladocopium > Cladocopium goreaui. Next base: position 71,656 of record CAMXCT020002919.1, read on the forward strand.
TGATGAAACCCTACTTAGATTACCTCCTGCATTTGCTGCCATACCATCAAGTGAAGATTCAAGTTCATCACAACCTCCACTTTCCGTACAACAGTCATTATCTAAACTTCCACAAACCTCTCAAGCCATTATCACTACGGATTGCAAATCACTTTTTGATCTCATCAGTAGACATGCACCTCCTAGCTGAAGTGAATTTCGCACACTTCTACAAGCTAAGCTCATCAAGGAACATCTGGATACAGGGGTTAGCATTCGGCGGGTACCATCTCAGGCTCAGTTAGCCGATGCTCTTCCCAAAGTCATGGATGGGAGCATACTCAGGGAGTGTCTCCGTCGTGGCCGTTACAGCTTGCATGATGAAGAACAAATCCTCCGTGCCAGATCAGACTCTCGCACCCGGTTGCAGTGGCTGAAGAACATGTCACCGGATTCCAGTGAGGGAGACTCCACTGGAGGAAAAGCCAAGTCGTCATCTGGAGGAGTTGCTTGTTAATCTGACTGATATGCTTCCAGCACTGGCTTGTATCTCGAACTTTTTACATTACAGGGAATCTGAAATCTATCATTTTCCCAAGTGCCAGTTCGAGATCACACGTTCCAGCTGGGATGAGTGCATGGTGCTCCGCAGTCAATGCGGGGCCCAGGCGAGCCACGTGGCGGGCGGGATTTCATTGCTTTGTTGCCATAGCAAAACAGTGCTGCGAGTGTTTCCTGAGGACAGGATTGGTGTATCTACAGTTGATATCAGGGAACTCAACATGACTCAACATCCATCTACAATTTGGTGATCAGGGATCATTTACAACTTGGTGAGATCAGGGAATCTTCAGGACAATCCAACTCCCTACCAATCTGGGATCTTTCCAGAATATATATATATATATGTGTGTGTGTGTTATATATATATATGTGTGTGTGTGCGTGTGTTTATGTATACATATACATATACATTTACATATACATATACATATACACATATATATATACATATACACATATATATATATACATATATATATATGAAATGCGGTCAAAATAAGCGTAGACTACTTTAGTAAGGGAGGGTCCAGTTGTGATGAGAAAGTGTACCAAACCATGTAAAGCGATAGGGCCTCCCCAAAAAAAGATAATTTGTAACCATATGAGAGCGCATTAAACTTGGTGTAGACCAAGCAAATAATGCTGTGTGCCTTCACGCGATGTGCACAATTGATGAAGAAAATTCAACCTGCAGTGCCCACGCTTCTTGCAGTTGCCATGCCACTTGTTGTCCAAGCTGATTGAACCGTTGCTTTCTGCAGGCAGTTGTTTTTTCTCCCAGGTCCCAAAGCAGTAGAAGTGAACTCAACTCAACGCAACCGAATTCTGAATTAAATTGAAACATCGTTTTAAATCTATTTCTGAATTCCGTTTTTGTGCTTGACTATGCTTTACTTTAATTTGAATTTCGTATTCCTTTGTTTCCTTTTCTCTGTCGTTCCTTCCATTTTCCTTTATTTTCTTTGGAATTCTGAAGTAAATCAAAACTGATTTTGAATCCAATTCTGCATTTCATCTATATTACGATATTTCCCTTTTGTTTGATTTGTCCTTTCTTCCTTCGTGTCCTTTTCTCGTTTTTTCTTTCCTTTTTCCTTTTATTTGTTCAGTTGCCCTTTTGGTTCCACGTTCCTTTTTCTTTTCCTTTCTTGATCATCAATGATCAAGGTGTTCTAATTTAGCGATAACCTTAGCGATAATTTGTTGTTGAAAAAAGAACCCCGGATGAGGGATAGACTCATTTGATCCCAACAAGAAGCACTCAACAAAAAAACGAAAAGGTTCTCGACCCCAGGCCATTAGGTTGTTTTGGGTCCCATCTTCAACTTCTAGAGCTTTTGGGCGGGGAAGTGCGGCGTTTTCTGACGCCATGGCTTATCAAAGAGGGACAATTGCGAGGTGGCCCTTTTTCTTTTTCATAGAATTAGAATTAGTGATCTTATAACCGTTCGGAACCATTGAAAGAGTCTGGCAATGTGCTTAGATAGCTCCCCAACATGGTTGCAAACGCAAAGACAACGAGCGCCCCTTAATCCATTCCCAGCAATTTCAAGATCTGAATCCGTGAAGCCAATTCCGCTGCATTTTTCCATTATTTTGTGTTGATGTGAACAAAACACTGTAAAGCGATAGGGCCCAAAAAAAAACGATAACCTATATTTTCGTACCAAGCATCAACAATTGATTTTGACGGCAACTCGTATATATATATATGTATATATATGTATATGTATATATATATGTGTATGTATATATATGTATATATGTGTATATATGTGTATATATATATGTATATATATATATATATGTATATATGTGTATATATATATGTATATATGTATATATATTTATATGCGCATAATTTTACATGTATTATTTGTGTGTGTGTATATTATTATATATATATATATATGTATGTATGTGTGTATATATGTATGTATGTATGTATGTATGTATGTATGTATATACATAGTAGATCAATGAATACCGCAAGTACTGTATCGCATCGTCTGGACTGGAGAGGGGGAACTGCGTACTATTCCAGTAAGTTGTCAGTGTTTGCAGTGGTCATTGACTGCTGGTTGCCGTCCATGACCTTGTCAATCTCAGGATGACAGAGCCTGCAGAGGGGCCAACATTGATGATAATAATGGCGAGCATTTCACTGCCTATCTGACTAGCAGCTCTTTCGATGGAATCTCGTCGCAAATGGGAGAGGACTGAAGACCACACATGACCACACATGACCACAGATGACCACAGATGACCATAGACCATTGCCATTCGCTGTTTCAAGGTCTTCTCTTGCAGTCACATGGCTGTGTTTGAATTTGTCGCATGTTGTTTCTCGAAATTTCAGCAGCTTTCTCTCAAAGAAGCAAGCATGTTCACACAGTTCTTCCAGCAAGGCACGTTACTCGATTGCAAGCGCCTGCCTGGATCCTCAGACCTCAGGGATGCATTCTTGAAATTAGATGACTTGAAATGGACCAGCATCGAAGCCAAAGGAATCTGTCAGATAATCGTTGGTGAAGCCTGTTCCTAATCAATTTGTGAACTTTCATTGTGATGATTGTGATGGTATTCCTGGCGGCTCAAGGTGCACCACAACTTCATCCTGCAAGGGCATTGAGTACTTGAACGGACGTTGCGAGGTGTGGACGAGGTCAGCCGGAATTGGCGCAACAGAGCCTCGGTTTTCGATTGGTAAGGCACAAGTAACAAAAGGTTCAATATCTGTTGCCCAAAAGTTTCTGGTAGCATAAAAGCAGCTTTCCTTCTTGCGCTGTACGCTCAAAGGAGAACGCAAATGGACTGGTACCGGTACGATCCGGCTAAAAGGCACCGCAGCGGTGTGAACGGTATATATATATATGGTGATCGATCTAAAGGTCCTTGTAAGGAGTTTTAATTGCGAAAGCCGTGCATGTTATGTTGGAAACCCTCGCGAAAGTTTTTTTTCGAGTTCGCGAAAGTAAAATTTTATTCCGCGAAAGTTTGGTATTATAATCATTATATGTAAAGGGCTGCCACCCACTGCCGCCCGGGGTCCGGCAGGAGAAGGGCACCAGACAATGCGAGTAGCAGTAGCCAAGTTTCCAAAAGTGAGGCTTTGCGAGAGCCAAACACCAAGGCCCCTGGTCTTCGCTTTTCCTTCAGTGCACCCCCTGCTGATGGCCGGGGTCTGTGAATAGGGATATTTTCGCGAAAGTTCCGCGAAAGTTATGCGAAAGAGCGGGCGAAAGTCAAAGTGCATGTTGAAGGGGGTGGGCCAGGAAACTTTGCAAAAAAAATCTGTCCTGAGAAGGGATTCCGTGATGCTAGTGCATGTTAAAAAGGCTACCAAGAAGTGATCTGTGATTCTCTGGCGTAATTTGGCAGGTGGTGAACGAATCTTCATAAGAGGTGTTGTTGGCCAACATGGGCCCCGCGAAAGATAAACATGGAGTTCGCAAAAGTTTCGCGAAAGTAAAATTGTTATTCGCGAAGAATGGCCGTTCCGGGATAAAGGAATTTTGATCAACAACCATATATATATGTATATATATATATATTATATATATATACATAATAAATATGCTTGTTGCATCTTGTTGCTCCATGCGCAGGCCTGTGTTTGTGTCCTTCCAAACTGTACCGGCTACAAACGCTAGGGTTAAGTCGTATCAGCTCGTGAAAAGTCATATTGCGCCTGGAAAAGGTTCAATTTTGGTATCACCGCGATTTTCAATTGTATTTTTCAATTGTTTTGGAGCTGCGCACCTGGAAAAAGATCATTTTTTGTATTGCAACGATTTTCGGTGCTTGTACTACAGGATAGACGTATCATTTGCGTGCTGCTTGCCTGCTGCTGCCTCCTGCTGCCTCTTGCTGTGCTCCTGCTGTGCCATGGGGATGTTGTGTCCCGGCTGATGTGACCTAAGTACGGCGTTAGTATAGTCACAACTTGTCATAAGTGAGAGTAGCATTTGAGAGTGTTTCTTGAGTATGTATGCGGTCGATCATGATATGTGCTCAACCTTGTTGTAGTACAAAGTCTGATCAAGCACATCACTTTTTCTGAAATCCAAGACAGAGCCGTTTGGAATTATTGCTGTAAAGCATGGCTGAAGGTAGGACCCCATTTTGGCGCCAACTTCAAAGAAGATTAATACCGAATTGCCAACGCCTTCCTGTTCAAAGAATGACTGCATAGGACAGCCTCAATGATGGCGAGATTTAGAGTAGAATTTTGGATTATTCCGGTATTCCTTGATATTTCTATGCTCGCGTGGTCTAATCCGTTGTAGTCCTCAAAACTTTCTTCCTTTCGCACTTTGTCCAAACCAGCGCTCCTTTCTTTTCAGTGCTTGTTTGCGACTGCTGCCAGGGCGAAAAGGTTTTTGACATGGAACGCAGTTATACATTCATGATCATTCATGTGGAAATTTATGTGGTCCATGTACAGTCGGGCAGAGATTCAATACGATGCAAAAACATGCAAAAACTGTATGTTGATTTTGATTGGAGGGTCTTGAAGGGTCAAGTACTGCGTACCACTACTCTTTCATTTTTGGGTTGGGAAAAGCCCAGTGCCGAGGACCAGCGATCAGACAGGAATTCATGGCCAAATCACCCTTTATGTTGCTTTATGTTGCTGCAATTTTGAAAGGATCTAAATGGGAAGTAATTACTAGTAGCACGCCGTATGTGTGGTTCTTGACAAGTATCAGGGCCGTGTTTGTTTGCTGTGTGTAAACCACACACGCACATAATTGAACGATGTTGAACAAGTGTGTTTTGGTTCCCTTGGTGTCTTGTGCTGTTTGCATTTCGCCAATTAGACTTAGACCAAGGCTCCTGCGCTCGGATTGCAATGTCTTCGCCACTGAGCATGCTATCAGGGCAGTATGACGGACTTTCGAGGAACTATAGGTGGCACTAGTTCATCCTAATCTATCCTTTTTCATCCTGGGCATTTGGCAAGTAGATTGTGTGAAATTGCGTGTCTATTGCGGGCTTGTTGAACTATAATATTTTTACACATACATACATATGATGTGCCGTATACAATATAGCACAATTTTACACGTATTGTATCCATTTACAGGTTTGTATGTGGATATGGCCAAGCAGGAGAAAATCTTTGCGATGCTGGAACCACATGTTCAAGATTCAAAACCAACATTTACTGTAGATAGTATGACGAATGGAATCTTGTGGATAACCGAGGAAGATAACAAAAAGTAAAATCGGTAAAGCGTGCTCATTCCGAATCTATGCAGGACTGTCTAGAACTATGTAGCACTGCAAGTTCATAGCCTAGGCTATGAGCCATTTCTCAATGTGGAGGGTGGAATTGATCGAGCCTGTCGTGGAGCAGATCCATTCGATGACTGGCCAAGTAGTTTGGCAATATGAAACTTCCTCGTATTTTGCCAAATGAAACTTCATGTTTTTGTTCTGCAAAAGGGTCGTATGTTTTTGATTTTGTACAAACTCGGTTTGCAATTGGTGGACAAAGAAGCACCATTGGTTTCCATTGCAAGGCTACTACACATTGACCTCAACCAGTTCAGTGCAGGAGGGCTGTACAGTTGAAGGCTTTCACATGTACGGTACTTCTAGTGGCCGGTTTCAAGCATCAAGAGCTTCCCCCCTTCGTTCATGTTCTATGAATGGTTTTCTCTATTTGCATGGTGCATGCGGCTGATTCCAATTGTTTTTTCGTCATGTTATGCCGGTTCACCATCGCTGTGAAGTTTGGATTCCACTATGAAAATTTGTCAACAACTGGAGGAGTGTCAGCAACTTTGCATGGGCACTGTTGGCTGCAACGGGATTGAATACAGCCGAGATGGCAGATGTGAACTTTGGACAAGGGCATCTGGGCTTCATATGCTGCGGAGTGAAATTCAACCTGTTTTGGACCAGCCAGTACCATGATTATATATATATACAGTATATATACATATTATACATGAAGAAAGGGAGGATAGATGGCAGGCCTCAGCTGTAACAGGTTTATATCACGTCATACCATGTCCAATAGGAAGGGAAGCAATTTGACAGTTTGAACCTGCAAATGTTTGTGCAAGGACAGGGGCATTGGCAGCTCTGCATCATCAGTTGGCTCAATCTGTATGCGATATGGCTCATGGGATCCATCTGAAGTACTGGATGGCTTTTTGCCAGCAGATGGAGGCCTGGACCGCGCATGTCGAGGAGTAGACAGAAATGACTTCAATTCCAGCCACTATTCATGGTACGCACTGGACATGGCCCCAACGTTGGATGCCTGCAAAGCGATTTGTACTATCACACCCGGTTGTAAAGGCGTTGAATACAGCCACTATGGGTGCGAAGTGTGGACTCGGTACGATGGCATTGAGGCAACTGCGGAAGTTTCTGGTATTCAGTGCTATCGTTATGTGGCATTTGAGGCAGTAGATGGTGGCCATGGTCGTGCATGCAGAGGAGCAAATGAGGAAGATTCAGGGGAGCACAATTACATTCTCCTTGCTGAGATTGGTTCACTCGGATCTTGTCAGGCACAGTGCCTGGCTAGACCTGGATGCAAAGGAGTCTCCTACAGCCTACACGGCTGTGAGTTATGGACAAGATCTTTCGGCATCGGCTCTTCTGTTGCTCAGGAAGGCTCTTTCTGTTATCGACATGAGCCATTTACATCAGCAGATGGTGGCAAAGACCGAGCGTGCAGAGGAGCCAAGCCCTGGGATAATTCTACCGAGCACTTCAGAGAGGTAAATCTACGTGGAGGAACATTGGCAAAGTGCAAAGCACTCTGTGTAGGGTCACCCGGCTGTAAAGGCATTGAGTTCAAGCCAACCGGAGCATGCTTGATCTGGACGAGACCAGGAGGAATTGATGCAACTGCAGTAGCTCCAGGTTCTATTTGCCTCAGATATGGAGCCACACAAGCAGGAACAGCTGAAGAAGGGAGCCGGATTGGGCAGATACATGTGGCATCGAATCCCGAGCTGTGTCTTGATGTTGGTGGGCTGGCGAATGGCAACCCAGTGCAAGTATGGCCCTGCGCGAATGCCACACGGTTTATTCTCAACAACGATTCCACAGCTCAAATTCGATGGCTTGACTATCCCAACAAGTGCCTTGATGTTGACTCTGGAATTAAAAGCATCTTGGTCTGTGATTGGCGCATTGATTGCACTCAACCACTTGCTTTGCACACGTTTGCAAGAAGCTAACACATTTGCATTTTGATGCATGGCTTGTGCTTGATTCAATACCTTGGTGGTGTAAATTCAGGCAATGGCACAAGGATGCAAATTTGGGACTGCGGTGAAGTTGCATCCAGGTTGCACCAAGATCGGCACTTGTTCCTCCTGACAGTTTTCCCAAATACTGTATCACAATCTGTACTGAAACGCCATCCCCATTCACAGTCGCTTTCCACCAAGGCTCATCCTAACATGCAGTTCCTCTTTCCAGATAGTGGAATTGGGCAGATCAGGTGGCAGACCCGAACAAATTGAAAGAAACGCAAGATAGCCAAAAAGAATTCAACGGATTTTGTTGAACGTAGTGAGATCTAATCTACAGATTCACACGCAGAAGATATTCGAAACCGGCGGGACAGTTTTGTTTCCTCCAAGTTATAGGCCGGCAAGACTGGTCCGTCAGGATCACAGAGGCGGACATTTGCTTCTTGCATACATATTCAATATTTATTCAATCATATTCACTAGCTCGAGTCTAGAGCCAATATGCTGAAAAGGCCCAGGGTCCAAACAAAGAACTCGGGCTGTTCTCAGTGTTGTCAACTCCACTATAGTCACTAAGTCATTCAGAAGCAAGGGTTCTCACCAACGGTGACAACCGAAAGCCACAGTCTGCACAACGTAGCATGTCGTGGGACAATACAGCAGGCCACAGCACCACACATCACCACACACTGCAACCAAACACACTGCCACACAACGTGACACATCAGACATCACCAGACATACCAGGCTCAGCTCAAAATTTGAGGGCTTACGCCTAACAGCCGGGCGCCGGCAGAGAAACGGCCTGAAGTCAGTGTAGGGAGCATGCTGCGCTCATGTTGAGGCTATGCTGGCGATATCTTAGACCATCCCGGATTGAAGGGCCGCCCTTGGGTCCATGTTGGGCCAGGTTGGGCCCATCTTGGGCCTATCTTGGGCCCATGTTGGGCCTATGTTGTCCTATGTTGGCTCTATGTCGGCGCCCGGATTTAAGGGCTTACGCCTGACAGCCGGGCGCCGGCAGAGAAACGGCCGGAAGGCAGTGTTGGGAGCATCTTGCGTGCAGGTGGAAGCTATGGTGGCGATATCTTAGACCATCCCGGATTGAAGGGCTACGCCCCCGGGCCTATCTTGGGCCTTATGTTGGCCCTATGTTGGCCTATGTTAGCCCTATCTTGGCCTATGTTGGCCCTGTCTTGGCCCTGCGTTGGCCCTATGTTGGCCCTATGTCGGCCTATGAGTTCAGATTGGAACCTGATGTTGGCCATATGTGAGACCATCTCTGTTGAAAGAATTCCAACATGCCAATTTGTCTTTCCCGGACCCCTCCGCAGAACGATAAACAAGATAAAAACCACGTTTTTTACTTTCGCCAAGTGTGGGTCGGCGGTAGTCGGAGGTGGGTCGGCGGCAGGGCCAGCATATATAACCTTCGGTTACCACCGAAGGCCTTCCGGGCAGCACACGGGGCCGGCACCCGAATTTAAGGGCTTACGCGTGACAGCCGGGCGCCGGCAGAGAAAAGTCAGTGTAGGAGCATGTTGCGCTCATGTTGAATCTATGTTGGCGATATCTTAGAGTCTTAGACCATCCCGGATTGAAGGGCCGCCCTTGGGTCCATGTTGGGCCAGGTTGGGCCCATCTTGGGCCTATGTTGGCCCATGTTGGCTCTATATTGGCACTATGTTGGCCTATGTTAGCCCTATCTTGGCCTATGTTGGTTGGCCCTGTCTTGCTCCTATGTTGGCCCTATGTTGGCCCCATGTCGGCCCATCTTGGGGCCTATGTTGAGGCTATGTTGGCGATATGTGAGACCATCTCTGTTGAAAGATGTCCAAGATGCCAATCTTTCCTTCCCGGACCCCTCCAAAAACTTTACGCCTGACAGCCGGGCGCTGGCAGAGAAAAGGCCTGAAGTCAGTGTAGGGAGCATGTTGCGCTCATGTTGAGGCTATGTTGGCGATATCTGAGACCATCCCGGATTGAAGGGCCGCCCTTGGGTCCATGTTGGGCCAGGTTGGGCCCATCTTGGGCCTATCTTGGCTCCATGTTGGGCCTATGTTGGCTTATGTTGGCTCTATGTTGGCCCTATGTATGTTAGCCCCCCTTGGCAGTGCACATTGCCCCACGCCTGCCACGCAAAAGCGGCGGAGACCAAGGGACAACACCGGAGGGACGCCAGAGGGACGCCAGGGCGTACATCCCCACGCCTGCCACGCAAAAAGGGCGGAGACCAAGGGACCCCGGAGGGACGCCGGAGGGACGCCGGAGGGACGCCGGAGGGACGCCGGAGGGACGCCGGGGCGCACATCCGACCCCTTGGCAGTGCAAATTGTCCCACGCCTGCCACGCAAAAGCGACGCAAGGGCGTACATCCGACCCCTTGGCAGTGCACATTGTCCCACGCCTGCCACGCAAAAGCGGCGGAGACCAAGGGACGCCGGAGGGACGCCCGAGGGATGCCAGGGCGTACATCGGCGGAGACCAAGGGAGACCGGTGAGTGAGTGAGTGAGTGAGGTGAGGTGAGGTGAGGTGAGGTGAGGTG
>CAMXCT020002920.1:0-81970 GCA_947184155.2 Cladocopium goreaui
TCGAAAGGTGTGCATCCTTATCACCTCAATCTCTTATCTCTTGTGCTCAGGCATCCAACTCAGTTGTCGCAATGGGACTTGGCATGCAATTCGCCCGACCGCGATTTCAGTCTCGAGACTAGTTTCTGTTGCATTGTGAGAGTTTCCACCGATCCTTGTCTCTTTCGCCGCTGTGCATGTTTGATTCCCTTTTTGCTGGACTGAATTCACTTGACATATCCGACATGGATCTCCAGAGCGATGCAGAAAAGAGACATTTGCACGCTGCTTTGCCGTGCATTTCAGTTGACAATGCTTCCTACCTTGTTGATTCCAACTTGGTAGCGGAGCCCATGGCTCGACCGGGCCTTGGGCTCCGTTGCCAACGTTGGCTGCTGACTGGTTGTCGTGCACTTCTCTTTGGATTGATTGCCTCGATGCTTCTCATCACTGGCTTTGAATTGACCTTGATCAAGGGAGCTGATTGGCAGTTCAGTTTGAATGAGACAACGACAGAACACGTGCGACGCAGCCTTCCGTTGGCAACGACGACGACGAATGAGCCCAATGTGCACTCAGCAGTTCGTTTTCAGCTGACCGTGACCTTGGATGTTGAAACAGACGGGAATGACCACATCTGTTTATCCTTGGCGAACCAGACTGGATTCTATGCTGCTTACAAGAATGATTTGTACATCAGAGATGGTACCTCACCGAGTTTTGATCTAATGAGAGCAAAGGCATTGAGTGTTGCTCAGACTGCTTTGACAATGTGGACCAATGGATCGCATGAAGAAATGCTCGTGGATCGCCGTCTGTCCGCGGACCGCAATGTACATAGAGATCGCGCAGTGCCTGTGTACAGCCAGAGCTTTCTTTCCAGGTTGAATCTTCGTTTGATGAAATTGTTTACATTAAATAAGAGGATAACCATGGGGCGATCTAGTAACTGGACCCTGGGATTAATTGTGTTGGTTCTTGTGTGCGGTTTGCCTGCCATTACTTGTCACATGCATATGCCACACCGTCCACATCATTCACAACATGGTCCCAGGTCTAATGTCCATCAGAGCGATGCAGGCCCACCATTTGTGGGTACTGCGACACTAAAAGTGCCGCCAAGCTGGTGCATCGAGAGGAACCATGTGTATTCTCTCAGAACTTGGATTTCCGATTTGGTATTGTGGGCAAGCGCCAGCGATCTGGATCCCATCCGCCATGGCCCTGTGGCCGCCTTGCAAGTGCAAGGAACTGCTAGGGAATTAGTTCGGGAGCTGACCCCTCACCAATTGCAACACGGAGATGTTGACCCGAGCTCGGGCCAGCAGCTCACCGGCCTCATGCTGCTGGTGACGGTGCTGGCTAGACGATACGCACCACTGGAAACGGAAAACACAACAAAGAGCATTTCAGAATTTCTTTCCTTTCGCAGAATGCCTGGAGAGGGGATTGATAGCGTATTGGTCAGGTTCGACATCTTGAGAAATAGAGCAAACATGAGAGCAGGTTTCGCAGTTAATTTCACCGGGCTTGCATGGCTGCTCATGCAATCGTTGAATCTGCCTGCGGAACTCTGGGACCGACTCCTAGCGCCTCTGGGAGGCAACATGCCGCAGCAGGAGCATGAATTGGGTGCCCTCATGGAAAGGTTAAGGAGGTTGTTTCATTTGCGAGAAGGCAGGTTTCAAGGAAGTCACCAGCAAGGTGCTACAGGTGATCCTGGCAGTTTCTTTGCAGAAGGGTATTTTCCAACTTTCGCATCCGAAGCATGTCCACCTCAGAATGCATTCATGACAGGTGGCCCTGACCCACCTGATCCTTGGGCCGCTTACCACGGCTCAATGCCTCATCAGCCAGGCAATGCACATGTGAACGATTCAGCTTGGAGAGACTGGCAGCCAAGTCAGCCAACGGCTCAATCAGCCTTTCCAACTGCAGACGGATCATGTCCCACATGTGGGGGAATGTATTTGCAAGATGGGGGTAGCACTGATACAAGTTCTGATGATGGGTCCCAATCTCAAGTTGATGGTATTGATCCAACCGAAGCTTACCAAGAGTATGCATTTGCTCGGAAAAAATGGCGTCGAGTTGCAAACAAGTTTCCTAGGCGCTACAGAAGGGGTTTTAAGGGCAGCAGTAAAGGCTCCAAATCACACAGTTACTCTTCCTTTCTTCCCCCGGGGGCATTTGCTGGTGGTAAGGGTAAAGGAAAATCCCCATCAAAGAAGCGGAACCCACGCGACAAGTCAGGCCAAGTGATGCGTTGCAACATATGCCAATCAGAAGAGCATTTATGGCGCAGCTGCCCCAAAAGACAGGCAGATTCTGCATATCCAAGCGGTTCGATTCATCAACCAAGTGGGCAGCCTGCGCAGAATCAGTTGGCTTTGATCTCAACTAGCGCTGGCCAGCCATTGCTGTGGGGACATCCGGCCACCACGTCCCTGCCTGGTGTTCATTTTTTCGGAACTGAGTTTGAAAACCTCCGCAGTGTTTCTCAGGCTGGCAGTGTCGTTTCTAGCAATAGCAACCGCAAAAGAGCGACCTCAGATGCACCTGAGTTGTTGACACCTAGGAACCCAACACGACCAGCTCCCAGCTGGAATGCAGGCAGTCCTCCACCGCAAGTGTTTGCCACGCCACAGCCAAGTCTGTCCACTAGTCCGCAACCAGGTGTTTCGGCCAGTCCTAAGACAGCGCAGAGTAGTGGTAAGAGTTCTGTAGTTTTTGGTAGTGGACATGCACATGTTGAACCATTGGTTGAAGGAGTGCCACAGCCTGGTGTGCCGCCTCCAACAGAGCCAGCACCAGGGTTTGTTGAACAACATGATTTGCCAAGTACTTCCGTGAATGTTCCACATGAGCATGTAGTGCACAATGAAGAGGGTCCCAGTAGAATGCTTTCAGCTGAAGAGCGTAAGGAGATGAGAGATCGCACCGTCCAGGGTTTGCACAGTATCATTTTAGGTTTGGGGAATCAGCCTTCAGGATTTTCACAGCAGTCACCGCAGTCAAGCGAGCCAGGTGCAACCACTGGTGATCGTCCTCGAGCAGTGCTGAACCTCGAAACACATTTGACAGGCCAACATGCCATGCAGAATGTAGGAATGAATCCCAGCCAAATGCTGACGTTTGGAAGTGCAGGATTTGCTGGAAGTGCACCTAGCAGTGGTAACACATTTGTTTTCCCATCTGCTGTTCCATTGTTTCCAGTATCATCTCAGCCTAGAGAGCGTGATGCCGATGGGCATTCCTATCCCTGGTGGGAGGTGGATGGCATAAAGGAAGAAGATGTCTCAAGAGCTAACAGCCAAATCTATCATCTCCGGACACGAAGGCAGAACGGCGCAGTAGGGCTGCTCATAGATCCAGGCGCACACGATAATTTGATCGGTGGCCGCACCGTGGAGCAGATGTGTGATGAGCTGCAGACAGCCTTGGTTCAGCGCTCAATGAACAAACCTCTTCCCGTGGAAGGTGTAGGTAAAAGTGCCCAGGTGGCAGAAAAGGCTGCCTGTGTCCACATGCGAGTGCAGGATGTGCTGGGCATTCTCACAGATGCAACTTACACCGCGCCAATTATTCAAGACAGTTTGCTCCCACCGCTTCTAGGTAACAAGACATTACGCAAGATGCAAGTGATCCTGGACTGTGGCAGTGGCAAGCTCATAGTTCCAGGCCCTGGAGGCATTGAGGTAAAGATGAGTCCTGGCAGCCACGTGTATGACTTGGAACTGACAACAAGCGGTCATTGGGTCTTGCCTTTGCATCCGCGTGCATCAAGCTCCATGTCCAAGTCTCACGATGAGGAATTGTCCTTCAACATGTCATGTCGCCAAAGCAGATCGCAGTCACCGCCGCCGAAGCGCTCCAAGAGCGCGGAGGCACCCGCCGCCAACTGAACCCAGCCGACACCTGGTGGCAATGATGTGACAGCTGGTCGTGCCACCAGTTCATCTCACAGCTGCAACGTGATTGCAATGTCTGAGAACGAATCACAAGCAATAATGAAGCATTTGGTTTCTACAAAGGCTGAAAATTTAGCTTGGATTTTTTCGGACAAAGCAGGTCTCCGGCAAAGACTCCTCCAAGAACTTGGCATTCGTACTGTGCATTTTCATCATGACTTACACAGCCGTAGCCAGTGTCAAAGTCTTTTGAACGAGTTGGCACTTCAGTGTCCCTCGTTGTTGTGGATTCGTTTTGCAGGACCTTGCGCAGGCTCCGGAAACAGACACGATGCTCTTCGTGCAGAGCATCTTGTAAGAGTTCTCAATCAGCAGAAAGCAGAACAAAGATTGGTGGTTGTTGAGGCTAGTGAACGTAGTCAGGTTTTGGAACCTTCAAGCCGTGAAGGAATGCATGTCATCATTGCTGTCAACTGTACATCAGTGGTGCAACTACGAGAGCGGAAGCACCAACTCTTTGCAGCCTTGTTGTTCACGTATTCGTTTATTGACAAATTTCCAGGTTCCTGATGGTCGCAAATGCAATTGCAAGGAATCAATAAATCATGTGTCCCAAAAGGAGCTCGGTCCTCGAGCCACCGCAAGATTTGAGCATGTCTTGCGCAAGTTGATACATATGGTTTGTGGGAGCGAGCACATCCTGCGCGCTCCTGAGCTGTTGCAGATGCCAACCAAAGGACAACCCGAGTCACTTGTTGTAGATGATGTCAATCTTGATAAGCACGGTGCAAAGCCTCTCATCCTGCCTTGTTGATGTTTTTGCAAGATCTGCGATGTAATGGTAAGCATCAACATGCCCACATTGGCAGTTGGTCCTGCGATGGACATCCGACAGTTAAAAGTGCCGACATGCAAGTGTGGCCGCTCCAGTTGTGCGAGCGGATAGCAGCAGGCGTCGTTGAGTGTTTGTTGGATCGAGCATCTACAGTTAATGCCATGACATATCCTGCTACTGAAGCTGCCAAACCAGAAGGGGCTGACAAACCTACATGTCCAGCATGCCGCGGCCATATGAGAAAGACTGACAGCCGTCACACTCGCAGTGAAGGATGTCAGCATCGCCATGTTGAATCTATTGCATGGTCTTGCCCAGGTTGTGTAAGGCACAAGCACAGAGCTGATCCATCGCACACAAATGGCCCCGATTGCCAATGGGCTATAGCTCGGAGCGTTTCGGAAGGAGCATCTAGAGAAAGGTCGTCCACGCACCCGCGTGATGGCCGCGTTCCCGCGTCAGCAGAACCCACTTCTCGTTTGAGATTAGACCGAGAAACTGGAGTGTCAGAAGAACGGACAACAGTTTTTGATGACTCCGATGCCGATGGCCCTCCACCAGTGTCAGATGCATTAACACCAGAAGAAGCAGCCAAGAGAAGAGCCGACAAGGGAGAAGTGGAGATGTCGCTTCACCCCAAAATACCAGGATCTCGATCCTCAGGTTCATCACGACCAAAAGTTGCAGCTGGGGTTCAAGCCAATTTGCCTTTGTCAGTGCCAGCGCCGGCAGATGGTGAGATTGCTCTCGCAGATCCAGATTTAGACAGCAAGTTGCCCTCATGGACAAAGCATGATCTAGGGTTTGCTCTTCAACAGTTAAGGTCCATTCGTGAAGGTGTAGTTCGCAGAACACTCAGGAAACTTCACATTCGTTGGTACCATGCATCTTTGAAACGGATGCGTACGCTGTTGGAGGCAGCGGGAGTGGGCAGTGATGTTTTGTCATTGCTGCCAACCATAATAGACACTTGTGATGTATGCCGGAATTGGCAGAGGGTTGGAGCACGCACTGTCGCATCCGCTAGAGTTCCCGAATCATTCAATCAAGAAGTTCAGGTCGATCTCCTTTTCTACAAGACACACATTCTGCTTCATTGTGTGGATGCCTGCATCCGTTGGTCAGCAGTCGCCATTCTTCCAAACAAGGAAACTCACAGTATCTTGGAAGGTTTTGCTACTTGCTGGCTTCGGCTATATGGTCCTCCGACAAATGTTCTGTCGGACCGTGAAGGCGGTCTCGCAAATGACCTAGCAGCAGAATGGTTTGAAAAGAAAGGAATCAAGCTGAACCTTCGTGCCAAAGAACAGCATTGCGGTTTGGTTGAGCGACATAATGAAATCCTGCGTAGACAGTTGCATCTAGTGGATAACCAGGTGACACTAGAGGGTTTGCCAGCTTCATTTGCCATGATTCTAGCGGAGTCCATATTTGCGAAAAATGCATTGTACCAGTGCGGTAATGCTTCACCTTACGAGGCATTGTTTGGAAGAACTCCTAAGCTGCTAACAACAATCACCGAAGAAACTGGTGAAGACGTTTCCGACCGAGATGCGTCACGAATTCGCCATGTGGCAATAAGTAGCATGATTCAAGCTAGCGCAAGCCAAAAGGCTAAGATAGCTAATGAGTCTAAGACTAGGAGATCAGGGGAACTGCTTGAACTCCAGTTGGGTGATTTGGTAGAGTTTTATAGAAAACCTATGGCTAAAGATTCATGTGGATGGCATGGACCAGCTGAAGTTGTAAACCTCGCCAGTCTGAAAGATGGAATGCTATATGTGCAATGGCAGGGCAGGGTTTTAGCAGTGCGAGTCCAAGATGTGCGAAGGGCCTTGCTTTATGCCAGCTTTTTGATGCGGCCAGCCGGCCCAGTCCGTGTCTTGAAAGCCGGTGTTGAAATTCATCTAGGCCAAGCTTTGCGACTTGGTTGGATGAAGCAGGGTTCCTCTTGGATCGAATGTCATGCCAATCGTGATCACTCTGACGTTCTGGCAGCAGGTTTGTATGTTTCGGCATGTTGTTTGCATCTCCAAGGTGTGGTTGGTTTCAGGTACGGGACTAGCATTGGAAATCTCCCAGCAGTTACTTTTGACGATACCTTGCTTCTGTGGTGGAATAGTCACTCTAGCGATTTGTCGGAATGGTATCATGTCTTTGTTCCTGGAACTCGCGTTCTCAACATCCCCAAAATCACAAGTGTGGAAAATGCTTCCGTAGTCCAGTTTCTCATGATCGACCCGACCGAGATTGAAGCGTTGAGACAGGTAGCCCCAGATATCCCACATTTAGGAGGAACATATGATCCTGACCTCCCTAAAATAACTAACAAAACCAATGAGTTTATCCGAGGTCAGAAAGTAATTGCAGACAAGTTTTCTGACCAAAGGGAGTTGCAATCCGAATATGAACAGGAAACACCCAAATCGACAAAACCCGAGCCATTTCCAGACCTTCAAGAAGTCCAGACTTCTGCTTATGAGCTTGAGAATCCGCAATTGTATGATGATAGCAGTGCCGACCAATATGCCTTTGATTTTTTGAGCTTGACCTCCAGGTTGGAATACACTGGAACTGCCCATGAATCCGGGTGTCCGCATGTTTATATGAGTTCTGGATTGGATAGTGTCGACTGTGTTGATTCCGATGATATAGTGGAACCGCCTCAGTTTGTAATTCCTCAGCCCATGCTCCAGTATTTTGTGCTGAAACTTCCGCAAGCCACGCATCCCTTGCAAAAGGACAAGTGTTTGGTTTTTACGTATACTTCGGGCGCCGCTTCCAGTGCGGTAATCGAAAGAGTGAACAACATATTAACCAGACAAGAAGCACTACAGCATGTAGATGAATGTAAGGAAGCAATGCTTTTGGAACTCATGCGCTGGATAAAGCATAAAGCATGGAAAAGGGGAAGACGAACTGATGCACAAAATATCTTGAAAAGTAAATGGGTTTTGAAATGGAAGGATATAGGTCAAGGAGAAAGTAAGTCCCGTAAAATTAAGGCACGCCTGGTAGCCCAAGGGTTTTTAGACAAACAGGTAACCGATACTTTTGCTGGGACATCCACCAGGTGGAGCCAAAGACTGCTGATTGCAATAGCAGTACAGAATGCTTGGAATTTGTGGTCAGCTGACATATCTGAAGCTTTCTTGCGAGGCCTATCATTCGAGGAGCTTCACCAGCAAGGTGGAGAGCTGCGGCAGGTGGAGATCTCGCTTCCGCCAGGGGGCGAACACTTGCTCAGATCCATAGGCGGGTATGAAAACTACGACCCAGAAGCCGAGGTACTTATAATGCTGAAGCCCGGGTTTGGGCTCAAAGATGCCCCTCGCCTCTGGTTACTGGCATTAAAACGGGTTCTAACAAAGGCAGGAGTTGTTGCCACCAACATAGATCCACAACTCTTTTGCATGCACAGAGAAGGAAGATTGGTTCTCCTCATGACCATACATGTAGATGATATAAAACTTTGTGGTGAACCCAAATTCTTGCAGTCCGTAGTTTCGCACCTCGAAAGCCATTTCGATGCTCTAAAGCTGGAAAAGGATAGCTTTGTGCATTTGGGGCTGCAGCATGAGTTGCAGCCTGATGGTTCCATCACAGTCAGCCAAACCCACTACATAGCCGAATTAAAGCCAATTCCAACTGATCGCCTGAAGGCTTTGCCCAAAGAATCAGAAGTTGATGATGAATACAAACATCTTTTTATGTCTCTCTTGGGCGGAATTGCCTGGGTGGTCCAAACTAGGCTCGACGTAGCTGTATTTGTGGGTGCCTTGCAAAGACGTTTGCAGAAACCAACTGTGCAGGACATAATCAACTTGAATAGGGTGTTATCCTACATAAAAAGTAAGCCCCTCATCATGAAATTTAAGTTAAACAATCCATGGAGACTAATTGCTGTGTCAGATTCTGGGTTCAAGGGTGAGGATCAAGACCACCTTGCAAGCCGTAGCGGTGTGATTTGCCTTGTTGACCGAGACTTTCCAAAGATTGGTGCCAATGACATTCAAGTGATTGAGTTCGTGTCAAAGAAACAGACACGTGTTTGTCGGTCAACATATACAGCAGAGCTTTTTAGTGCCTTGGATATTTCAGGTTTGCTTTTCAACATTTCATTGACTTTGGCCGAAGTGTTGAATGGACCTAGTTCGGCCAGAAAATTGGCCGAAGACTTCGAAAATGGACGGTTGCCGCTTGAGTCTGATTTGATTATTGATGCAGCCGCAGTATTCGACGGAATAGCTGCAGCCGAACCCAAAGTTCCAAACGATACAACAATGACCATACATGCCCTCAAGTTGCGTGAGCTTCTGTCCCTTCAACAAATCAACCGTCTCATTTGGATTGACACGCGTTCTATGCTGGCAGACGGGCTTAACAAAGGGTCCGTCGACAGACTGGCCTTGAGAACTGCTGTCGAATGTGGCAGATGGGACATCAACCAAGATGTGCGGGTACATAAAGCGCAATCAAGCAGCCAGTTTCTTGACCAAAAAAAAGCTTGCCATAAGTTTGACAATTTGCAGATGCCACGCACAGAGTGCGAAACCAAGAACAACCCGAGTCGAAAGGTGTGCATCCTTATCACCTCAATCTCTTATCTCTTGTGCTCAGGCATCCAACTCAGTTGTCGCAATGGGACTTGGCATGCAATTCGCCCGACCGCGATTTCAGTCTCGAGACTAGTTTCTGTTGCATTGTGAGAGTTTCCACCGATCCTTGTCTCTTTCGCCGCTGTGCATGTTTGATTCCCTTTTTGCTGGACTGAATTCACTTGACATATCCGACATGGATCTCCAGAGCGATGCAGAAAAGAGACATTTGCACGCTGCTTTGCCGTGCATTTCAGTTGACAATGCTTCCTACCTTGTTGATTCCAACTTCAATACCTATTAATACCATTTTTAGGGGAATGAACATCCATAAATCCCAGCTATTTTGATGTGAACTACAGGGGTACTATTGGTTTTGACACAGCCATTTTGGATCCAGGAAGAGGGCAGCCCAGCGAGTCCAGCGAGTCTTCGAAGTCACTCCATGGAAATGTCAGATGCGGCGGTCCAAGCGGACGCCAAGGACCTGGGTGGGCCTGGGTGGCCGGCGTGTTCCCGAGAAAAACGGTGAGTTCCATGGGATATTCAGGGCATGATGGGAATATTCATGGGATAATGGATGATCATGGGAATATACATGGGATATGAAATGACTGAAGGGAATATAAATTTTATATAAATGGGATAATGGATGATGATGGGGCTAATTGGATTCATGGGATAGGAAAACCCTTTTGAGCTTTGGCACAGGATGGTGATCTTCCCTGAAATTTGATCCTGGTTGTTGCCCAATTCATACCGGGTTGGGTCCTTCTTTTGTTGGTTCACCAAGTATCCCCAACATTTGCTGGTTCAATCAATCCATGTTTTTCTGCTTGAATCACAACATTGACATATGCTTGAGCAAAATCACACAGATTCCCTTTTTTTGGTTGAGTCATGTTGAATCCTCTGTTGCAGAATTTCTGTTGCATTCCCCCAAGCCCAGCCAGGGCGTTGCGGTGAGTCACGTGGGGATCCAATGCTATCTTCGCAGCTACGACTTCAATTCGGCCATCTTGACGCACCGCCGTAGCATCGGCTGAGAATCAGCTGGTGATGTGAAATATGATGATCCAATGGATGATTGACCAATGGGTTGTGAATATTTTCATGGTAGATGAGATAATATATTGAATATAATGTAGATTTTCAATGATTTTCATGTAAGATAATTATATATGATATATTGAATATATATTGATAATATATATATATATTTGATAAATCTATTTTATAGATTTTCATGGGAAATTGATGATGGATGATTGAATGGATGATCCAATGGATCATGATAGGATGATAGATCGCAGCCTCCTAAGTTGAGGTCTGAATTTTGTGCAGAATGTGACGTTTCAAGTAGCGTTTGAAGTCATTTCCAATGACGTTCCAGTGCTTTAATGTGCTTTATGGTCCCGAAGTCCGTCGCAAGCGCGAAGATTTCAAGACTGTTCCGTTCTTGTAAAACGTTGGATTTAAATGCGATGAGTCGTGACGTCCTCAGTCCTGCGATGGACTTCATGAAAGCGCAATGGACCTGATTTTTGTTGGAGGGTCATGAGATACGCCATCCGACATTTTCCGTTTTAATCGCAGCTTCCCCAAAGGCGGGACTGGACGTCAGGATTGAACCACTCTGTTCGGTATCCTGAGAGTTCAAAATAGCGTGGATGGGTGGACTGAATGGAACGGTTTTTGAAACTGATGGATCTTTGGAAATCGCTTGAACATGGCAACCTTCTGTCCTCTTTCAATGATTCTTGATTCTTAATGGATTTCACTTATCCTTGGATTGAACACAAATGCCAATCTGTAGTAATTGTAATACCCCTCACATGGTCAAGATCTGCGACTCCTGGAAGTGTGCATAGGTAGCGTGCCGCAACGCAAGTGTTTGAAAGTAGATGTCCGTCACCTCCGTAGAAAGACTCTCGGGAGGCATGCCCTTTGATTATTTTGATTCGATACAACCACATCCAAGGAGGGGGTTTTTGACATGTTTTGACATCTCCCATTCGTTTGTCGTTCCGCATCACGGTTTTTGCGGCGCATCAAGAAAATGGTCAGGTGGAAGATCCTAAGATCCATGGTGGCCTTGTTGACCCCGAAAAAGTTGGTAGTTGATTGTAGAGATGTCAAACGATCTCAAAGTGGCAGGCGAAGATGGAGCCTGTCAAGTCGGAGAAGCTGGAGGTGGACAGTTTTTAAATGTGGTTTGAATTGATTTGATATGGGATTTATTAAAACGGAAAATGATGATTAATCAGTGAATTTATGGGGTACCCGATTTTTCGACAAACCTTTGTGAAGTGGATCGCGTGGGAGGCGTTTTTTCACCCGGAGTGTGACACGTCATGTCCATCAAATCGTTGGGAAAATCATGATTCTCCAGTGGTACCCCATTGACCCAATGGATTCTTGGTGGCATTGTACTTGGAGATCCCTCAGATGATCTCTGCGGAGCTGAGTCAAAATTGAAGACCCATCACCTGGCCCCATCTGGCTATGGCTGGAATCTCCCTTTCAGATGGCATTGTTTACTAGTAACGCCAAAACATGCTAAAACTAGCGTTTCTTGAGCCTAAAATGAGTAATTTCATGGCTGTTAATTGGTACGATGACCAAAAATGCTACCAGAAACGAGCATTGGTCAATTTTTGTACCAGAAAAAATTATGCTACCAGAAACGAGCATTGGCACCTTCAATTTAGAAAAATGGTACCCTCTGGTTATTTAACATAGCCATGGAAAATGGCCCATTTATAGATGGTTTACCTATTGAAAATGGGGATTTTCCATGGCTATGTTATTTTCCATGGCTATGTTAAATAACCAGAGGGTACCTAAAAATGGTACCAGAAATTGTAGGTCCAAGAATGCTGCCATAAAATATGGAGGTGGCTGGAGTGGCACCAGTTCCACCAGCTCGACAGTCCTGCGCCCAGTGACCTGGGCTGACTGCCAGGTCAACGAGTTGCCTGGGATAAATTGATTGTGGAGAAAGGATGAAACATATCAACCTCGATCAGTAATACATGTATAGTATATATATATATACATACAGTATATCTATACATATATATACTATATATATACTGTATATATGCACATTATATTATATCAAAGCATCATTCAGCCATATCAATCATCCACAATCCGTTAATGCCTTTTTTGGATAAAAAAAAACAGAGATTTCCATCATCAGGTCATCGCCTTCACCAGCAGCCGTGCGCATGGCCGCACAAGCCATGGCAGTTGCAGGGAGACCGAGACCTGGCCACGGTACTGTAGCAGTGACAGCAGTGCCCGGTGTCCGAAAAAAGATGGCTGGAAAACCATGGGAAAATGGTGGTTTAATGATGGTTTAATGGCATTTAAATGGGATTTCAATGGAACCATAGTGGCTTTTGTTCCAACTATGAACTATTATTGGGATTGATGCGGTGAAAACAGATGGCCATTTTTACCACAAAAATGACTGGAAATGGTTTCTACATACCAGCTGTAAAAATGGTGATTTTCCTGGGGGATTTATCGAAGTAAATGGAGGTTGTTTCCAGCAAACCATGTTTGATTGCAGGGTATGTGCCACAACTGCCCGGGTGGCTCCTCGAAAACTTGATGAACACGGTGATTTTAGCTAGTTTTCACAAATTTAAACCCCTAATGAGTCTGGGGTGTTGGTAGCAACCCTGACCCTGCAACTGTTTGAAATGTGATCCTTGATAAGTAAAACCCATTGAAACAGTAGGGAGAACTATTTCTACGAGGGGAGACCTATTGGGCACGCTTTGAGAGCAACGGTAGGTCCTTCCACCACGGCATTTGTGTCAAGCTTGCAACATGAACCAGGTAGATCATTTTAACATGCCTTACTCTGCCTTACAGTAATCAGTAATCAGTTCTTACTAACGATCTGAACATATCTACAGAAAGTGATACGATGTTGAAAATAACTTGGGAAACTTCCACTCTGCAGATTCCCATGTTGAATGCGAAAGGTGAAACCTGAAGCAACACCTGTCTTGGCCGTGGCCGTGCCCGTGCCGCAGGGTTGCTCAAGTTGTGTCCAGAAAACGGGATGCGCGACCAGAAAAAATTGGATCAGTCTTTATTTTGTTTAGAAAAACACTGGTTGATGAAGATAAGACATGTGGCAAATCATGGAAAAATCATGAACAATCCAAATCAGAGGTTAATTTTCAGGGTTTCAACGCAATCAACGCAACAATAATGGTCGATGATGTTTGATGAACATGATGACCAAACCCACCAATACCAATGGTCATCATATATTTTTTATGGTCATGAAATATCTGGTTGATGGTCCGACCATACCCAGGTCATCAGAGTCTACGCACCTCACGCCATGTGGCGGCAAGATGGGTTTGTGGAGTTGGGGATTTTGCCAAGATATTTGTTGGGAGATTTTAGATGCCTTTCAGTGTTATGATATGTTATGATCAATTAGGACATTTGCCGCATTTACCCCTGAAAATCATCAAAATATGGCTATGGTTCTTTTTTGATCTACGATGTGAAGCATTTCTAGTAATTATGAACTATCTTATCCAACGTTTCGAGTAGTCCGAGTAGTCACCTTCTTGGTTTAAGACCGAGCAAAAATGGGATGTATAGAACTACCAGGAATGGAAACTCTCGAATCCATCATTTCATGGTCTCATAGTCATAATGGACGCATTCCAGGGTTTAGGCAATCCAGAAAATTCATGACGCGACCTAAAATCCAACCTGTGAACATTTCAACACAAGGCCCTTCCCAGCCGTCTCGATGATCAATCACTGTGGCATTTCTTTGAATGGCAGCTTGGCTTGGCTGAAGAGTTTTTGGAAAGTCGTGTGATTTAAAAACATATGTTATCAGAGAACGACTCTGATAAAATATTAGGACTTACCATGGATTTACCTACATATCAAACACAACAACAACCATGGTTTTTGGGGGGATGTTTAATGATCAATATCAGGGTGAAGGAATTATACTTCAAACCGGGATTCTGGACCCAAGAATGCCCCTAAATGATGTGGTCGATTTGGGAGGGCCACAATCGAGTGCAGGAATGTCCTGTGTCCACGATTTTTGAGGTAAAAACAATGGTTTCCTGCATTTCCAACCATGCTGGGGCTGGAGACCTCAAGAAAAATGTTGCTCAATTCAAACCGACCCCAAGTTTGGTGCATGTTGGGAGTTCCCAACTTTAAGAAACATCCATGGGGCATGGCTCAACTTGCAGGGCCGAAAGTTCGATCTGAAGGGATATGTTCCTAAAGCGGTACCCTGTAGCATTGATGATATGTCGATGTTCTTGAAAGTGGGCAACTTTCACTGCAATGTTTAAATACCACAGAGGGTATACCTCATTCGGGTGTGCAAACTCCATTTTTGATGCTTCAATCCGAACTGCTTCATGGTTTTCAATGCTGGGCGAATGCGGCCCATCCCGATTTTTCACTGCCAGAGGCCACAGCTGAGGCGTTCCATCTGTCCCAACCGGATCGTGGCAACCCCCATTGCGCGTGACGCGCAGTTGGAGTGGTCTGGTGGCTGAAGTCGAGGTTTCGAGATCCTCGATGATTCGTCGTTGTACAAAGTAAGATCATGCCTCATCACCATTGATGGGAATTCTATGCTCACTTTAAATCATCAATATAAATCATCAATAGGTCATAATTCCATATACTGTAATTCCAAGATCCGCAGTAGAGTTCAGTAACACATGTTTCAGAGGACATCAATTGGGAAAGCCTTGTGACCAAACCAAGGCGCTATTGAGCCGGACCTTTCCAACCTGGCCAGCTATCGTCCTGTGGCATCCGTTCAGTTGACGCCTGTGGCGCAGCCTGTGGCACAGGCGTGGTGAAATCATGTGAATCTCGTTTGATGTACCAGTTTTGTTGAGACATAAAAAGGTTGCCCGGTTGAATTTCGACTGTGACTTGGAGAAGCAATAGTGGTCACCTCCAGATTTTGGAGTGCTTTTCGTTGTAAATTTGGGGTCCAAGTTTGCAATGGCTTTCCACAAATGGTCTCCTTTCAACGGGTTACCAATGGATCCACAAAATTCGGCACAGGGTGAAGCGTACGGCGATTTTTTTTTGTTTCAGGTGGTGACGTCAGCACCAGTGGTTCTGGCACGACGGCAGATTTCTGTGGGGCCTGGGTTCTCAGTGAGGGAAGGTCATCCATGGGGCCACAACTATTCCCTGGTGGTTCTAATGACGAACATTTTAGAGAGCACTGGAATTCATCCATTGTTCAACGGTTTTTCAAAACCACATTGCTAGGCGGGACAGGACATCCAAGGACTTGTGTTTGTCAAGCAGAGAACCGGATTCTTTCTGACTTTGGAAGGATAAAGGTGCCAATGTCAGGATCGAAATGTGTATCTAGAGATATCTAGAGCTAGTGCACACACACACATATCTATACAGAAGAAGAAATAAGAAGAACTTGGTTATATATATATTATCTATATTATGTCTATATTCCGAAGTTCCCAAAATATAATATCACCAAGGGTTGTATATTCCACCCACAAGTGGATACCTCCTGGTCACTGACGCCTGCTGGCTTAAGGCATTTGCCACAGACCCAGCTCACCGGAGAGGTCGAGGCACTGCACCCCAGTTCTTCGGAAACCATCCAATCTTCATAAATTGAGAGGAAAAAAGGCGATCTGTTTATTCACATCCTATGCTTATAGTTATATATATAGTTATATATATATATAGAGTTATATATGAAACTAAGGATTCAACCTGAAATTTGCGGGGCTCAAGCCTCATGCCCCCTAGCGCGGTCCTTGGCCTCATAGCCGAGGGATTAACCTCTAATTTTTGGGGGTTGGGTTGCCCTTTGTATTGCACCCAGCCATCCTACGGACTTCTTGGTTTTTCCCTTTTGTTCGGCTGGCTCTGTGGTGTCTTGTGCTGTGTGCTCCTGGTTTGGTGGATTTCGACCCTTGGACTTGTTTCCGTTGGATTTTCACCATCCTCTGCCAGGTCTCCTGCCTTGACTTCCCGTGCACGTCTTCTTGCCTCGTATCTGCATGAGCCGAGGGCCTTCCAACGACCCCGGGACTCTTGAACTGTCAGTTTCCCTTGTGTGGCGTCCGGGTCACGATCATGAAGTGCTCCTTCATCTGCGGCTGTCCTGGCCACACAGGTCTTTCACCACGCTCCATGGACCCAGACTCCTGCCGCACTGGGACTCTTGTCATCGCCACAATTTCAGCCTCCAGATCTCTTGGGGCTGCAGGAGGAGAAGCCCCAACAGGAGCAGCATATCCCTTCAGATCATTTAGCCCAAGCGGTTCTTGCGCAGTCGTCAGTCAGATAGCTCAGACCTCTGGAGGTCCGATGATAGAGCTCAGCACAGGAGCAGCTTCAGCCAGTACCAGAGGTGCTCAGGGCAGGGCTCGCCTTCAGAACGAGCTTGCGGCGCAAAAGGGCACTTTCTTTACAGCAGTGCTTGCTGCCATGGCCAGACGAATGCAGCCCACGGCATCAGTGGAGGGTAGCCCTCAGGAGCTCTTGGACAGGGGCATCTGCGGCAGCCGGTACCTCAAGAGGTTTGGAAGTTTTGCAAAGGTGAGAGAGCTGAACTTCCAAGCCGCCAGAGACCAAACAGCCCTCCTTGCAGTGGCCATCGATCAGGCCGCACTGGATCAAGGCCGATTCGAGCTGAGCCACCCTCAACAGTGTTCAGCAACAGGCAGATGAACGTTCTCGCCAGCCAGGGCGTTTTCCCCTTTGGCCGACCAACGATGGGTGACAGTGGCCCTGGCCTATAAAGGAGCTGGATGTGGTCACCACCAAGCGCCTGGAGCTTACAAGCCAGTCCAAGCACGGTCTATTCTCCAGCGGAGGAGACACCTACAATGCCAATCCAAGCCCAAAGCCCAAAGGCCAGCCAAAGAAGAAGGGCGCAGGCAGAGGAGGAGGAACCCAAGCCGTAGCCGACGGGGAGGAGGTCTGAGTGAGAGTGGGCCGGAGCCAAACCCTCTCACCCAAAATATCAGCCTATGCCAGTGGGCCCTGTGCTTGCCTCGCTGGATTTTGAGGTCTCGTACAAAGTTTGCTTTTTGCCTCGCTAGTTCCTTTGCTGCCAAGCGCCGTTCTGCTGAAACGGCTTCCGCAGTTTTCCCACTTCCCTTGCCGTCTTTGGATTGTTTTGAGGGCAGTGGCCCGCGTCTCTCCAAGCGTCGCCTGTGGACTTTAGCCAAGACTCGTCTTCTGAATGTTTGGACTTTGGTTCTGGACTTTCTTTTCCTTGGCAGGTGGCCCACCTTGGATGAGTTGCGGAGGTCCCCATCAACTGAGCAGCTGCTTGTGTTTGACCGGTTGTGGACTTGACTGCGTGTGGACCCCTGGGAAACGTTTCCTCTGTGCCCCGGTAGAACCAGCCCTGAGCTCGGCGCTCAGTTGTTCCAAGTTGAATTTTTTCTGAGAGCATGCCCAGAGATCGTTGAAGGTTATCTCGCTGTAGATCACCACAAGTTCCATCCGGATCCTGGCTTGTGCAGTGTTGCTGATCATCCTGAGCTTGCCCCCTACCGCTCACTTGATGTCTCCCGGCTCAAACTGTCAGGCGCGGGCATTTGGCCCATGGAGAAGTACCTTGACGGCGCTTTCTGTTCCCTCCGATGGGATCCCCAATTTCCGTGCTGAGAAGCCAGATGAATTCCTAAAGCTTGCTTTTTCTGTGGGATGTCCGTGGTTTGCTGTTTTTGGCTGAATCCCCTTTGGTGCCTGGCTATTTCTCAAGGGTTTTTAATGCCTACAAGTCCCCTGAAAAAGACAAGCAGATCAGCAACCGCCGACTGCCGAACATGTCTGAGTTCCGTGTCAACGGGCCGTCCAAGTTTCTGCCTCAGGGACAACAGCTTGCCATGCTTAGGCTCCCCAGGTTCGCTCACTGCCTGCGGGGGTCTGTGACGGATCGGCGTGACTTTTACCATCAAGCTGCCGTGACTGATGAGCGGGCCCGTACCAACATGTTGCCCTTCAGTTTCCCAATTTCTGATTTTGCCGACACAAGAGCATGGACTTCCCTGCAGGATGGACTCTCTAAGGTTTCACGTCGACGGGAAGCTGTTGGGGATAACTTGAGAGGGTTGCCAGTCAAGGGCCGTGGGATTTTGCCCTCCGATGTGTATCCTTGCTTCCGTTCTCTTTTCCAAGGGGGATCACTTGGGGGTCTTGCACTTGTGATTGATGATTGCTCCATCAGTGCCGAACCGTTGAACCTCCCTGCCAAAGAGAGCCAGTCTGCTCGGAGCCTTGAGGTTGCCAGACATGCATACCATGCCGAAGCCTTGTTGGGTTCACCTGAGAAAGATGTTGTAGCCGAGACATGCTTCAAAGCTGCAGGGGCAGAGGTGCGCTCTTGCCAAAAGAATGTTACGCTTGGATTTGTGCCTGTGGGCTCTCCTCTTGCCAAACGCCTTGCGCTCGCTGTCCTCTCACTGCGTGCGGCCTGCCTCCCTGGACTTTCAGCTGGTGTTGCCACAAGAGTAGCTGGAAACTGGGTTTCTGTTTTGCAGTTCCGGAAGTGCTGGTCCTCCCTGATTGATGGATTTTTCCTTTCCTCAACCAAATGCCAGCGTGATGTGGGATCCGTTTTTGCGCTTGATCGCAGTGTTGCTCAGGAACTTGTGTTGCTTGCCTCGATAGCCCCTTTGGTTGTGAGCAATGTGGCCGTTGACTATCTCCCTGAGATCTTTGCCACCGATGCCTCAAATCAAAAAGGTGCCATTGTGAAAGCCCCAGTTGAGGATTGCCTCCAGGAATCGCTTTGGCTTGATGCAGATAAGAGGGGGAGCTATACCCAGCTTGACCAGCCTTTCCGTGCACTCCTCCGGCACATCGGTGAGTATGATCTCGACGAGCAGACTGAGGTTTTTCAGCCTTGTGAAGGCCCGTGGAAGGCCCCGCTCCTGTAATTTGACTTTGTTGAGATCTGTGGAGGTGCTGGGAAGGTTGCTGCTGCCCTTAGTGACGTGGGTTTTGTTTGTGCGCCGAATCTGGACTTCTCTAAGTCTCAACACTACGACCTCACTTCCCTTAGGCTGCTTGAGTGGATCATGTACATGAATGGAATATTATTATACAATAATTTTAATAATAAAATATCCAAGTGACTGACTGACTGACTGACTGACTGACTAAGACTATTTTCCATAGGGATTTTCAATGGGAAAATGATATATTGATAATAATGATATAAATCAATAGAAAATTGAATGGAATATTATTATAAAATAATTTTAATAATAAAATATCCAAGTGACTGACTGACTGACTGACTAAGACTATTTTCCATAGGGATTTTGTACCAGTACCGGGGATGCACGTGTTGGTGATCATGCGACTTGGACTGCCATTGATGGTTTGACCCAGCATCGTATTGATTATGTTGCAATTCCTCAATAGTTTCTGCCTTATTGTGTCCACTCACAAGTGCTTTGGCCATTTGACCATGGTAATGCTCATGCAGATCGTGCTGCCACAGCTATCCAGCTTGAGTGGACTGATAGTCGCATGTACACTGGTATCCGACCAGGAGCTACGCAGCATGATAGAACACAAATTGCCAAAAACTCTGCAAGCATTCGCTTTTGCCTGCTACCCCAGATGCAATGGGAGCATCAACCATGGGTTGCCGGGTTGCATTCGGGCTTACACAAAGCGTGCCCACATACTATCCAGCAGCCAAAAAACATTTTCATTACTGCTGAAACTTGGGCTTTGAGAACTGAAAAGCTGCAACTGCACAAAAGATTATTGCAGGGACTATTTGGGGCCCCTTCTGCAAAACCAACCACATTGTTGGTCACAAGTCGGCTGCCGCAGGGTGCTTCTATTGGCAAGGACAAATCTGGCAAATTCAAGACCTCGCCATTGAAAGAATATCCACCAGGGTTCTGCCGTGCAATTGCTCAGGCTTTCTTGCATGACATGTGCACAGAAGAATTTGATGCCAGTACGGAGTACGGCAGGTTACCATCGGCATTTTTGGAGTGATGTACACAGATGCATGCTCGTGCCTTTGGCAATTTCATTGGCAAAGACTGATTGGCAAGCTTTCTGAATTTAGAGCTCTGCCCCAACGAACTTCGTTACCACATGCAGGAGCCAAAAATAGTTTTATAAATGTTTTGTTATATATTATATATATATATATTTATTTAGACATAAATATTTAGATGTAGATATAGTTTTACATTTAGTTTTATATCAGTTTATCTTTATTCACATCCTATGTCATTCCCGAGATTCCCGAGCCCGAGGCGATGAACACGCCGATGCCCATGACTCCGGGCACGCCACCTCCATGCCTTGGATAAATTCGAGAAACCAAAGGAAGATGGCCATTGAAAAATGGATGTAGCATGGGGTTATCCATGGTTTATCCCAAAAACATCCCCAAAATGTGGGTTCCGGTTATAGCGAAATTCTGGGAAGGTAATGTTTTATGTGGGGTGTTGATGGGTGTTGATTGCTGATCATTATTGGAGATTTGACCATGATAGTTGTAAATACCTCACAGGATATCCATGGGGATATTTTTTGTATTTGATGGGATATATAATCCCATGTAGGGTCCAAAAGGAGCATACCGCGGGATACCTCTAAATGGCGATTGTAATAGAGAACTGATGATAAGATGATGCACCATGGGATTTTGCGGTGTCCAACATTTTAAGACACATCCAAAATGATGGTTTTAACATGTTCGGTGCAACCCTGACGTTGCTCCGCGCCGGAATTGCGGAAGGGTTGCGTATTTTTGAAATGCCATGTCGGTGGATTTTCAATATCTAGATGTATATGTGATCAATGATGATGATGATGATCATCATCATCACAATCATCATCGTCATCACCACTATTTTCATTGTCATCGTCATCGTCACCATCATCATCACCGTCATCATCATCCCTTTGAAAATCAGTTGATGTTACTATCAGATTCAACGTATTTGCCACAGGGGGGTGGAGGATATGTTGATCCCTTTTGGTGATATGTTGATGCTATGATCAGATTCAGCATATTTGTAACAGGGGGTGATGGATTTGTTGATCCCTTTTGAAGACAAGTTGATGTTATTCCTTATTCAACATAGTTGTCAGAAGGGGTGGCGGATGTTGATCTTTTATGAAAACAAGTGGGTGTGATCATCTCATTTCACATATTTGTTTTAGGGGGTGGTGGATTTTTGATTCCTTTTGAAGATAAGTTGATGTGAGTACACAATTCAACATATTTGCCAGAGGTGGGTGGTGGATTTGTTATCCCTTATGAAGATAAGTTGATGTGGTTACACCATCCAACATAATTGTCATAGGGGGTGGCGGATTTATAATCCCTGTTAACTATAAGGACATATAAATTGATGGTATTACCCCATTCCACATGAGTTGACACTGGTGGTGATGATGATGATGATGACGATGACGATGATGATTGTAAGTGTGGAGCAACGTCCGGGTTGGACGGAACATGTTATAACCTTGGGATGGAATGCTGTGCCCTATTTTTAAGGACAAACCCAAACCATCCTGATTGAAAATGGTGGCCATCAACGAAAGCTGCTTGTAGTTTTTTGAGTTCAGTGCGCTGAACATCTCTGTAGGTTGGGAGCCGTGAAAGGCAGTCCCTAATTCGAATAATTCGCAGAATTCCTGGCCAATTGGGCAGTGACGAAACGAGGCCCGTGTGCAAAACGGACCCAGCGCGTCGTCAATTTGGCAGCGATTTCAGTCAAGAAGCTGTCGGGAAAGCGGTTATAGGCAGCAATAACCACGTTGAAAGAAGTGTGAAGAACACCCATTCCATGATACGTACCCACACGTAACCATGATTCCCTCAAAACGGACCGTTCATTGTCAACCGTGAGTTCTCCGCCAAATGTGCGGCCTCACAGCAGCAATTCTTTTTCTAGACCTGAGCCTTTGGCTCCTGATGCTTGATTTCTGCTTGGTCATATGATTGGTGGTGGCAACTGACAGCCCCTTCGTGTTGATGAGTATCTGTATTAATGCTATAGCTATTTGATTATATCAACCTCGTTGATTTAAGATGGGATTCGTCTATGTCTATATGTTTCTGTAAGGCCCTGGCGGTGAGAGTGAGTCATACCAGATTGAACTAAGCATGAGGATTTGATTGCGGCTAAAAGTGTTGAGCTTTGAGAGGTTCGGTTCCCAGTTGTTCCACATGATTTGCAAATCTAGTTAAATTCATGTGTAATGCCATGTTTACTTCGCGGGGGACCATTCTACTAGCAGATTGGTGGCCATTGAAGTCAGCTGGAGTGACAACCTGCTTGGGCTCATGGAACATGGGAGTGAACTATCAAAAATTGCATTGAAAGCAAGATTTACCCAGCCAAAAATCATGACATGTCCGAGGCATTTGATATTTTCGGAACTTGTGAGAAAGTTAATGGAAGCGATTGGTCAGCGTCAATCCGCCTGGTTTGGAGCGCGAAGGCTCCGCCATTGGCAAATTGGGATCCATCCGGGTTTTGCAGAGGGGTAATATGAAACATTCAGATCAAGTCGTGAGATGTGATGTTAGTGCGTTTCATAAATCCCCGACCGGTGTCAGAGTTTCTTTTTGACCGTCTCTCAAGAGCTTGCTCCCTTCAAATTGCTACAATTTCTCAGCACCCACCAATGTGATGGCAGAGAAGCTCTGCTCACAGGGGATGATCGTCTACTTGCAGAAGGGGACGAGGCCTGGTCTTCAGCGATATGAGATTCCCCATCATTTGCATGGTTTGACTTGTCGTTGGGTGCCAATGTCAATGCAGCAGTTCGGGCTCTGCTTGGGGTTTGTTTGGGCCCCATGCCAACACCTTGAAGAGGTCGTGTGATGAGCCAATGAGCGCAGTCGCAACCTTTCTGATTCCTTGATGCGGGACCCGTGCGCCGCCCAGTTCCAAACAGCGGCTCCGTGTCTGCGCGCAGGAAAGTTTTTTTTTGTTTTCGCAACATCGTCTCAAGTATATCTTTCCGGGGGAAACCGCTACCGTTGTAAATTTCTTGCGTTTACCGATTCAATTTGCTTGCTGCGCAGCTCTCAAATTGTTCGCTATGATCATATTTGTCTTTTTCATTTGGGTGTTGTGGTGCAAGGGGCCACCCAGTTTTTCCTGTTGTTTTCGGTTTCAGGAGACGCAGCATGCAAAAACAAGTCATGATAAACTCACAAGCAATCAATCTGAATGAGCTGAGTTGAAAAATGGCCATGCCTTGCTTCGGAACAGCCAAGTTTCCCCAAGCACGCGGAGCTAGGAAAATCAGCAACACGCTTCAAGACCAGTCTCCGACTGACTGCTGCGGAGCAAACAACGGCTCAAATCTCTTCGTCGCATTGGGTGGCTGCGACCTCGGATGATGATGATGCCGGTAGAGGCGGAGCCCGAGGGACGCCAGGGCGTACATCCGACCCCTTGGCAGTGCACATTGTCCCACGCCTGCCACACAAACGAAGCGGAGCCCGAGGGATGCCAGGGCGTACATCCGACCCCCGACCCCTTGGCAGTGCACAGTGTCCCACGCCTGCCACGCAAAAGAAGCGGAGCCTGAGGGACGCCAGGGCGTACATCCGACCCCTTGGCAGCGCACAGTGTCCCACGTCTGCCACCCAAAAGAGGCGGAGCCCGACGGACGCCAGGGCGTACATCCGACCCCTTGGCAGTGCACAGTGTCCCACGCCTGCCACGCAAAAGTACATCCGACCCCTTGGCAGTGCACAGTGCCCCACGCCTGCCACGCAAAAGAAGCGGAGCCCGAGGGACGCCAGGGTGTACATCCGACCCCTTGGCAGTGAGGGCGTACATCCGACCCCTTGGCAGTGCACAGTGTCCCACGCCTGCCACGCAAAAGAAGCGGAGCCCGAGGGACGCCAGGGCGTACATCCGACCCGTTGGCAGTGCACATTGTCCCACGCCTGCCACACAAACGAAGCGGAGCCCGAGGGATGCCAGGGCGTACATCCGACCCCTTGGCAGTGCACAGTGTCCCACGCCTGCCACTCAAAAGAGGCGGAGCCCGAGGGACGCCAGGGTGTACATCCGACCCCTTGGCAGTGCACAGTGTCCCACGCCTGCCACGCAAAAGAAGCGGAGCCCGAGGCACGCCAGGGCGTACATCCGACCCCTTGGCAGTGCACAGTGCCCCACGTCTGCCACCCAAAAGAGGCGGAGCCCGAGGCACGCCAGGGCGTACATCCGACCCCTTGGCAGTGCACAGTGTCCCACGCCTGCCACGCAAAAGAAGCGGAGCCCGAAGGGCGTACATCCGACCCCTTGGCAGTGCACATTGTCCCACGCCTGCCACGCAAACGAAGCGGAGCCCGGCGTGCATCCGACCCCTTGGCAGTGCACATTGAGTGATGAGTGTGTGTCAACGAGCGTGTGTCAATGAGTGAGTGATGAGCGTGTGTCAATGAGTGAGTGAGTGAGTGAGTGAGTGGGTGAGTGAGTGAGTGAGTGAGTGAGTGAGCGAAGGAGGACGGGAAGGAGGAGGAGGAGGCGCGGATACAGAACTAAAAACAAAAAACCCACACGTCAATGCGGGGAAACATGTTTTAGTTGATGTGGGTCAGATTTGTAGGTTTTTTCCGGTGTGCACAGCATTTCTCCTGACACGTCTTGTCGGTGTTGTCACTTCCTGTCACTTCCTGTCACTTCATGGCTCTCAGATTCGGTGGCCGTCCAATCTCAGCCCAGCAGGACGCCAGAAAAGATGATTTGACCTGCGGAAAACTCAGGGGCAACAACTACGATGACATGACAACGACAATCTGAGATGGATGTGAGTTTGATGTGGGCCACTGTTTTTTTGGATTGTGTGGGAACAATAAGGGTGCGACTCTGACAAGACCATGCAATGCGCCAACGCACACATGACATGACCAAAAATGGACTGAACATTGTTTCTAGCCGCAGCCGCCGAGGCACCTCCTGATACCGCCAACCTGCGTGTACTTGGCATCGCAATAGTGCAGCGAGAGTTGCACTGTCGTCATGGCCTGCCGCTGACGGAAGAGGAAACAGCTGAAACGCGACCTGTGCCGTTTGTGTCCTTTGGTAAGGCTGACAGCGGATCGTTCCAGATGCCAGTTCTCATTGATACCTCTGACATGGTGTCGCTCCTTGCACCAGACATACCATGTCATGCATTTCACGCGCAACAGAGTTTTCGTCTTCAACTGTTCCCTCGCAAATTCCAAAGCTACACTGCCATCAAACTAGAGAGGAAGGCTTCGATTCTCCCTTTGTCGGTACATGATTTGAACCCATCAATATAAAGCATGTGCGAACGCATAAACCTGACTCACCAGCGCACACCCACTTCTCTTGTGTGAACCACCCATCGCAGCGCACCGAATCAGGTTTCAAGATAGAGTCTCTCCAACAGGACACGAGTACAGTGAATACAGTGTAAAAATGGAACGCGTTCAATGCGACAGTCAGCATTGTTTCCGTGAAACGTCATGTCCCACTCTTTCTTCGGTATCACCCAGGCCATGAGCCACTTAAAAGCAATGGTTCTTCTAGGGCACCAGGTTTGTCCCAGTTCAAATCCACGTAAGGGACGGCATCAGGGCACGGCAGAGCTTCACGTAAACAAAATGCAGGGTGCCAAATTAAACAGCATGTGCACCTTCTGCCCACAACAATACGCTGAAACTTGAACTGTGACAGTGTTTTTTGCGCATCGTTTCTTCCAACTTTGCCCTCTGATGTTTTATATGTTGCCGCTCATGCATTTTGCCACGTTTTTTTTTTGCCTTTCTTGACAGTTCCCGCCGTTCGTCTCTTCGATTCGCGCCGTTTTTGCAAAAAGCATCGTTTTTGTGAAGGAAACAAGCCTTTGTGCATGAGGGATGCGAACTACGAGCGTATCCATTTGAAACGTCGAGACCCCAACTCCACTCCCGTTTTCAGTCATTCGATTTTTGCTATGAAACCTCGAAGAGAGCGCAAGATCTGCCAGATTCTGCCAGTGCTCGTGCAACCTGTGTGTTGCATGTTGTTCCAGGCTAACAGGTGTGGCGTTTGCAGTGCCTGACAGCAAATTCGATATCATGAATGAAACCATGGCATGTGAAACTGCGTTGGTTCATACCAGGAGTAAAGTGTTGGAGATGTTCAAGGTAGACAGACTTGTTTGCAATTTGATCAGCACATTGACGTCTCGAATGGGGTGAAAAGGATGAGATGCCTTGTTGAAAACGATTTTTTAAAACTACTTTCGTCGCCATCACGCAAGACGTGCAACATCACGCAAAAGGGCGCAGATGCCACGTGTCTTTTGCGGAC
The DNA here is from genome assembly GCA_947184155.2 of Cladocopium goreaui. Classification (NCBI taxonomy): domain Eukaryota; class Dinophyceae; order Suessiales; family Symbiodiniaceae; genus Cladocopium; species Cladocopium goreaui. The sequence goes on from CAMXCT020002920.1 coordinate 26,684, forward strand.
AATCTGAGTGGCATCGTGTGAACTATCTGGGCCATTTACAAGACATGATTCCTCCAGGGCACCATGTTTTGCCATCTATTTCCAAGCTCAGATCCGAGCAAGTGACCGAGGCAGGATACCGCTCCAAGTGGAAAAAGTGCAAGATGCTGAACTAAGCACCCTGTATAGCATGTGTGCCCTCTGCGCAGAGCAAGATGCTGAAATTACAAGTTCTGATTGCCCCATGCCCCTCGGGCCCTATCGAGAAAGATGACAGTGCTCGAACACAGCACCATGAGGATCTGACACAACTACAATTTCAAAATCTAAAGTGTTCAAATGCGACCACCAGCATTGTTTCTGTCCATCATCATGTCACACCCTTTGTTCAGTTTCATCCACGCCGTGAGTTCAGCTTTTGCCTGAAGAGCAGATGCCACGCTTCTTTTGCGGACAATCTGAGTGGCATGGCGTGAACTATATGGGCCGTTTACAAGACATGATTCTTCCAGGGCACCATGTTTTGCAATGTATTTCCAAGCTCAGATCCGAGCAAGTGACCGAGGCAGGATACCGCTTCAAGTGGACAAAGTGCAAGATGCGTAACTAAGCACCCTGTATAGCATGTGTGCCCTCTGCGCAGAGCAAGATGCTGAAATTACAAGTTCTGATTGCCCCATGCCCCTCGGGCCCTATCGAGAAAGATGACAGTGCTCGAACACAGCACCATGAGGATCTGACACAACTACAATTTCAAAATCTAAAGTGTTCAAATGCGACCATCAGCATTGTTTCTGTCCATCATCATGTCACACCCTTTGTTCAGTTTCATCCACGCCGTGAGTTCAGCTTTTGCCTGAAGAGCAGATGCCACGCTTCTTTTGCGGACAATCTGAGTGGCATGGCGTGAACTATATGGGCCGTTTACTAGACATGATTCCTCCAGGGCACCATGTTTTGCAATGTATTTCCAAGCTCAGATCCGAGCAAGTGACCGAGGCAGGATACCGCTTCAAGTGGACAAAGTGCAAGATGCGTAACTAAGCACCCTGCATAGCATGTGTGCCCTCTGCGCAGAGCAAGATGCTGAGATTACAAGTTTTGATTGCCCCATGCCCCCAAGGCTCTTTTGAGAAAGATGAAAATGCTCGGACAGAGGCTCTGACAGTGTCTTTTGCCCAACGTTTCTTCAAACTTTGTCGTTTGATGCTGACCGATTTCAAAATCGACAGCATTCAATGCGACAGTCATGTCCCACGCTTTCTTCGGTATCACCCAGGCCATGAGCCACTTAAAAGCAATGGTTCTTCCAAGGCACCAGGTTTGTCCCAGTTCAAATCCACGTAAGGGACGGCATCAGGGCACGGCAGAGCTTCACGTAAACAAAATGCAGGGTGCCAAATTAAACAGCATGTGCACCTTCTGCCCACAACAATACGCTGAAACTTGAACTGTGACAGTGTCTTTTGCGCATCGTTTCTTCCAACTTTGCCCTCTGATGTTTTATATGTTGCCGCTCATGCATTTTGCCACGTTTTTTTTTTTGCCTTTCTTGACAGTTCCCGCCGTTCGTCTCTTCGATTCGCGCCGTTTTTGCAAAAAGCATCGTTTTTGTGAAAGAAACAAGCCTTTGTGGATGAGGGATGCGAATTACAAGCGTATCCATTTGAAACGTCGAGACCCCAACTCCACTCCCCGTTTTCAGTCATTCGATTTTTGCTATGAAACCTCGAAGAGAGCGCAAGATCTGCCAGATTCTGCCAGTGCTCGTGCAACCTGTGTGTTGCATGTTGTTCCAGGCTAACAGGTGTGGCGTTTGCAGTGCCTGACAGCAAATTCGATGTCATGAATGAAACCATGGCATGTGAAACTGCGTTGGTTCATACGAGGAGTAAAGTGTTGGAGATGTTCAAGGTAGACAGACTTTCTTGTTTGCAATTTGATCAGCACATTGACGTCTCGAATGGGTTGAAAAGCATGAGATGCCTTGTTGAAAACGATTTTTTAAAACTACTTTCGTCGCCATCACGCAAGACGTGCAACATCATGTACGATTTTGATTAAGCCTGCCAGCTCAGAATACAAGAACCCTTCCCTCAGTGATGCGTATTTCATGTTGACAGGTAACTTGCAGCCACAGACAAGATTTGTCGGACTCGGTTTGTATTCTTTGGAGCTGTTGCATGTTTTTCTTGCCCCGGGCTAGGTGGCATAGGCTCAGTGTCTGACAGCAACTTCGATAGCATGCGCGAAACCATTGCATATGGAATTGTGCTGGTTCTTACCGGAAGCAATGACCGGCTTTTTGTAAAAATGGCCAGAAAGCCAGGAGCCAAGCTGCCCTGTCGCTATCATCTGACCCCACGTGCACGGGCATCCGGCATCCGACAGCATCCGACTTCTCTTCGCCCAGTGTCTTTGTGCCAAATTTGTGTGGGCCGAATTGAACATTGATGTCGAACATGTAGTGGAAGATTCCAGTGTCGCATTTTTGGGGAAAGCATATCATTAGACCTACCAACTGGCCGTCAGGAAATAATGCTGCTGAAGGTCATTTCTGATTTGAGCAGCGTTGCGAACCCTTCTGTGGAGATGTTGCTTTAGGCTTCCAGTTCCTGTGCTTCAGGTGAGCAAAATGTAGCGCGAAAGCCCAAAATGAACGCCCTTCCTGCAAACGTGTTTGCGCAAGGTGACAGTCGGGCAAGGCTTTGAAAAATTTCAATGGCCGGGGACGGGCTTGCAAAAGGGTTCGGGTGTACGATCCAATACGGTAATTGAAGAAGACCTGGGTACGTTCTGGCAAAAGAGAAAGGTCCCAATAGAAACTGTCCAATAGACAAGCAGCGCACTGGCAGCAGAATTTTCAAATTTGGTATAGCTGTTGAAGACAAGTTTCAGAAAAGCAGGGTATAGAGACAACCATTCTAGGAAGACTTTGCTAGTGAGCTCCCAAACAAGCATTCTCACATTCACAAGTCTTTTGGATAAGGCATGACCTGCCACAGTCAGTGATCCGGGCCGGCTGTAGCGCTCAAGCGAAAGATTTCAAAATAGTAAATTAAAAGTCTGATATGCGCATTAGAGGTTGTAGCTCCCAAATGCTGCGAGCACCATGCGAAGCAGACCATTCACATGCGAGCGGAAGGCTCCAGCTTCAAAACGCACGCTGCACAGAAACGCTTGGCACAAATTAAACGCTCGTAAGAATTTGTGCCAATCTCTGCGACACAATCTCGTAAGGATTTGCCAAGCACGTGTTTCAACGCCGCACTTCCGCTAGAGCCAACTTTTCAACTTTTTCCGAGTTGCATGTGTTCAAGTGACTCATGACAGCAAGCCATCCAATTTGGGGGCCATCGCAACAATGATCATGATCGAAGGACATGATGAAATTAGCGCCCAAATGGAATTGAAAAGCGGCAGTTTGGTTTGGGCGTTTGCCTTGCAAGGTGAACGCCCAGCGTATCAGAGAATTTCCTATTGATTCTTTGGTGGTTCTGGCAAAATCTTTTGGGCATTGCCACTGAAACTAGCCTGCCAGCTGCCATAGCTGATTCTCCGGACTTTGGCGTAAGACTGCCAGTAAGTGCCCAAACCAGCATTCACACACTCACAAGGCTGAGCGCAATGAAGCCTCGATGGGGTTGAAGAACATGGGCTGCCTTCCTGACGATGGTATTTCCAAGGTCCCCTGCGTCCAAAATTTCAGCCATCACACATGATGATGCGCAAGACAATGTCATGTCCAATTTTGGCTAAGCCGGAAAGCTCACCAGAAATACAGAAACCTCCCTTTCATGATTTGTTTTTCATGTTGACTGGCAACTTGCAGCCGCAAAAAAGGATCTGTGAGATTGCGTCAGTGTTCTTGCAGCAATCTCCGGGTTGTAGTAGGATGCTCTTCGTGAGGGTGAGCATGCATGTGAACAGTGGAAGCGCAACATTACGTGTCTCAGTTCTGCCCAAACAGGCATTCACTTTGGACGGCTGCGCGCAATGAAGCCTTGATGGGGTTGAAGAGCGTGCACTGCCTTCCTGACGATGGTATTTCGAAGGCCCACTGCGTCCAAAATTTCAGCCATCACACATGATGATGCGCAAGACAATGTCATGTCCAATTTTGGCTAAGCCGGAAAGCTCACCAGAAATACAGAAACCTCCCTTTCATGATTTGTCTTTCACGTTGACTGGCAACTTGCAGCCGCGAAAAGGATCTGTGAGATTGCGTCAGTGTTCTTGCAATCTCCGGGATGCTGTAGGATGCTCTTCATGAGGGTGAGCATGCATGTGAACAGTAGAAGCGCAACAAAAGGAAATCAACATTTGATCTCCCCGCAAGAAGAAGTGACTTACTGGAGCCTCCCTTTATGACGTGTCTCACTTCCGCTAGAGCCAACTTTTCAACTTTTCCGGGTTGCGAGTGCTCAATTGAAGCATGACAGCAAGGCATTTGGCGTTGCCCCTCATCAAATAGCAGGCAAATGCTTAGTGACCAAGGGTGCGATATTTTTTCAATGAAGTTGCACAGTCTTCCTAGACATTGTATTGAGAAAAGTTCAATTTTTTCTATCAGGAGTAGAGAGGTGTACTTGATGTTGTTTGAAAGTTTGCAGGCCCGGAGAAGATCTGTCAGATTCTGTTTGCGTTCTTGGGAGCTCTGTGTTGCGCCGGTAGCTTGTTGCAAGCTAGGTGCGGGGCTTGCAGTGGACTGCAAATCACGAAAGCTAGCTTGTGCTAGCTGAAGTTGCTCTTGCTTTAGCGAATAGGCAGGCACTACTGTTGAAGTCCGAGAAACAAATGTTATCTGGCCGTGGGTGTCTCCGGTACAATATTGTCCAGTCCTGCGTAAGACTGCCAGTGAGCGCCCAAACCAGCATTCACACACTTACAAGGCTGAGCGCAATGAAACCTCGATGGGGTTGAAGAACATGGGCTGCCTTCCTGACGATGGTATTTCGAAGGTCCCCTGCGTCCAAAATTTCAGCCATCACACATGATGATGCGCAAGACAATGTCATGTCCAATTTTGGCTAAGCCGGAAAGCTCACCAGAAATACAGAAACCTCCCTTTCATGATTTGTCTTTCACGTTGACTGGCAACTTGCAGCCGCGAAAAGGATCTGTGAGATTGCGTCAGTGTTCTTGCAATCTCCGGGATGCTGTAGGATGCTCTTCATGAGGGTGAGCATGCATGTGAACAGTAGAAGCGCAACAAAAGGAAATCAACATTTGATCTCCCCGCAAGAAGAAGTGACTTACTGGAGCCTCCCTTTATGACGTGTCTCACTTCCGCTAGAGCCAACTTTTGAACTTTTTTCAGGTTGCGAGTGCTCAATTGAAGCATGACAGCAGGCCATCCATTTTGAGGGCCATCGCAGCAATGATTATGATCGAAGGACATTATTAAAGTAGCGCCCAAATGGAATTGAAAAGCAGCAGTTTTGTTTGGTCATTTGCCTTGCAAGGTGAACGCCCAGCGTATCAGAGACTTTCCTATTGATTCTTTGGTGGTTCTGGCAAAATCTTTTGGGCATTGCCACTGAAACTAGCCTGCCAGCTGCCATAGCTGATTCTCCGGACTTTGGCGTAAGACTGCCAGTAAGTGCCCAAACCAGCATTCACACACTCACAAGGCTGAGCGCAATGAAGCCTCGATGGGGTTGAAGAACATGGGCTGCCTTCCTGACGATGGTATTTCGAAGGTCCCCTGCGTCCAAAATTTCAGCCATCACACATGATGATGCGCAAGACAATGTCATGTCCAATTTTGGCTAAGCCGGAAAGCTCACCAGAAATACAGAAACCTCCCTTTCATGATTTGTCTTTCACGTTGACTGGCAACTTGCAGCCGCGAAAAGGATCTGTGAGATTGCGTCAGTGTTCTTGCAATCTCCGGGATGCTGTAGGATGCTCTTCATGAGGGTGAGCATGCATGTGAACAGTAGAAGCGCAACAAAAGGAAATCAACATTTGATCTCCCCGCAAGAAGAAGTGACTTACTGGAGCCTCCCTTTATGACGTGTCTCACTTCCGCTAGAGCCAACTTTTCAACTTTTCCGGGTTGCGAGTGCTCAATTGAAGCATGACAGCAGGCCATCCATTTTGAGGGCCATCACAGAAATGATCATGATCGAAGGACATTATTAAAGTAGCGCCCAAATGGAATTGTTTGGTCATTTGCCTTGAAAGGCCCGAGAAACTTCAAATGTTATCTGGGCCGTGGTTTGGTGTCTCCGGTACAACATTAGTCCCATCTTGCTAGCTTGCGTACTGCCCCCCCTGGCCTCGGTTTGATCGAAGGACATTATGAAATTAGCGCATCATAGACCTTCCTTTCGATTCTTTGGTTTGCAGGCACAGACAAGATCTGTCAGATATTCTCTGGGATTACGGGAGGGTTCGCCCGCTTCGCCCCATGGTTTTTGATGGGACAGAAGATTGAATGTTGTGACGATGACGGGCCAATGTCAACCATCAATGCAGTCTGCGTTTGTCCAAGGACATCAAGTAGCTTTTCGCAGTTGCCTGGTCTAGGCCCGAAGAATATTGGACAGCTGTGTCGCCGATATTACATGCATAACATATCATAACATGATGCCATATTACTCATATTACGTCGCGTGTCAGCCCAGATGACTTTTGCGAAAAGATCATTTGACTTTTGCGAGATGGAATTCACAGCTGCCATAACCTGGGATGCTCCGGATGCTCGCAACTCAACCGTTCGTTGGAGCTTTTTTCCCGGGTGCAAAGTTTGAGACATATCAAGTTCCTATCAAGTTCCTCACCCCCAAAGTGATTCGACAAATGGCCAGGAACATGTTTCCGTGTTCAAGCTAGCGCAATAGGCTGCTTCACACAATGCAAATGAGTGGATGATTATTTCTCATCTGGGGCACTGATGAAGTCCCTACGCCAGGCAAGATGTCAAAGATCTGGTTTCACCAGATGTTGGTGCTGCTGTGGGGTAATTTCTTCCAGCACTTTGCCCGGCATCCCTCGTTATTGAAAGCAGACACCGCGAAGGCACACGATGCTCCATTCGCTTCTGCAATGACTTGGATACAGAATGAGGCTCCAAGTGTTTCCAAACTGCCACTGTTCAGGTGATTCTGCTGAGATCAGCTAAATTTAGAGTGAGAATGGCTGAGCAAATTCCAAGGTGTCACATTCGAAATCAAAAGAAAGGTCGCCAGATCAGCTGACCAACGAAAGTGTTTCCAGGCTGTGCAGTGCAGTTTGGGATATTTGGCAGCTCTTGAACGGGACCAAAAAAATTGCGGGTTTCTTTTGGGAGGGAATCAACGAATTTACTGAAGGGTGGCTTGGCAGGTCTTCCTGTTGAGGTGGGGAATACCTTGTTGAATTTCGATCAATTCAGCACTTTCAACAAAACAACGACTGATTCATCATGTTGAAGTTTTTAGTGATTTTAGTGGTTGCAGTTGAAAAACCGATAGTTGTTTTCAAAGGAAGTACCAATTCGATCAGTAATTCACGCCATGGTGGAAAGGTGTGTTGTTTCCATGGCTTGGATCAAGAAGTTTCCAGTGGATTTCCTGAGCCACACTGGAACTGTTGGATAAGACCCAGTTTCTATTGGTATGTCGGAGTACATATGCGTCAGTGATATTAGTTATATATAATATATATAGTTATATTAGTTTTTGGGAGTGTTTTTTTTGTTTTCTTCTTGTTCCAAAATTTTAGATCTTTTAGATCTTTGTTTTACCTTTGCATTGTATGCCATTGCTTGACAGCACCAACAGCAGCCAAAGTGGATCCACAATCGTCCCAGAGCCCGATTCGATGTTGAGACCTCAGGGAGGTTCAAGGTACAACGGACAGTCGTAAGTTGGGATATACCCTCTGGTTATTTAACATAGCCATGGATAATCACCATCTTTAATAGGTAAACGCAGTTAAACCATCTATAAATGGGCAATTTTCCATGGCTGTGTTAAATAACCAGATGGTAACTGATATAACCCCTTTTTTACTATTTGTAACTATGATTATCAGTTATATCCCAAAATAAATACTATGATTACCTATGATTACCTATGATCATTTGTAACTATGATTACCTATGATTATATACTCACCAAAATAGCTGGAGCTGCACGGGCTGCACTTCCAGGAGACTACGAACAGAAATCGCATGTGTTCCCGAAATTTCTGTCCCGGATCCAACCGGATCCTGACCGCCACCCCAAAAGGCCACGGCCCGAGGAGAGATCCGTGCGAAGCCAAGTGTCGGGTGGGTGACGTGTTTCAGATATTGGGGTTCAACATACAGAGTCGATTGAAAACCCCTGGAAAACCCAATCCTAAAACAATAGATATGTATATGATCTTGCACCGGCATAGACCCCAGATAGAAAAGGTTTCAAAGAACACAAGGGATGCTGTTCTACAGAAGTACCTTGTCATCCCGGCCCATTAAGCAAACAATGTTTTTGAACGCAAGATGCTTGTCAAGTCGATCCACTAAAAACCATGAGACAATCGTACTACTCAACCACATTTGTTCCGGCCCGTTAACCAAAACAAAGCGAATCCTTTTACGCAGCATGTTTTCATGTCCATCCAATAGCAAATAGCAGTTGTTTTGCGCAAACACATTTTCATTCCAGCCCATGCAGCACAACAAAGCCATTACTTCTATGTAACATTCTTTCATGTCGGTCCAGTGTGCAATGGTTTTGCGCGAACACATTTTCATTCCGGCCCATGCAGCACAACAAAGCCATTACTTCTATATAAAATTAGTTCATGTCGGTCCAGTGTGCAATGGTTTTGCCCAAACACATTTTTTATACCGGCCCACGAGGCACAACAATGGCTGCTCTTTCCACGCAAAGTCTTTTCCATTTCCATTCGTCAACCGGTCGAAAACTATGGAAAACCGAATCCTGAAACAGTGGATATGCGATATTGTTCTATATTGTTCTATATTGTTCTATATTGTTCTATATTGTTCTATATTGTTCTATATTGTTCTATATTGTTCTATATTGTTCTATATGGTTCTATATGGTTCTATATGGTTCTATATGGTTCTATATGGTTCTATATGGTTCTATATGGTTCTATATGGTTCTATATGGTTCTATATGGTTCTATATGGTTCTATATGGTTCTATATGGTTCTATATGGTTCTATATGGTTCTATATTGTTCTATATGGTTCTATATGGTTCTATATGGTTCTATATGGTTCTATATGGTTCTATATGGTTCTATATGGTTCTATATGGTTCTATATGGTTCTATATGGTTCTATATGGTTCTATATGGTTCTATATTTCTATATGTTCTATATTTCTATATGTTCTATATGGTTCTATATTGTTCTATATTGTTCTATATTGTTCTATATTGTTCTATATTGTCCTATATTGTCCTATATTGTTCTATATGGTTCTATATTGTTCTATATTGTTCTATATTGTTCTATATTGTTCTATATTGTTCTATATTGTTCTATATTGTTCTATATTGTTCTATATTGTTCTATATTGTTCTCTATATATATGTTCTATATTGTTCTATATTGTTCTATATTGTTCTATATTGTTCTATATTGTTCTATATTGTTCTATATTGTTCTATATTGTTCTATATTGTTCTATGAAATATAGAACCAGTAGGAAAGATTCTCTTACCCTCAGGACGGTCCTTGATCCTTTAACGCGAGCACGGCTAAGATGCATCCCAAAGCCGCAGAGGATCTTGATATGAGGCCCGTGGCTCTCGTGGGAGGCCGAGTGAAACAAGTCAAGCAGTCCGAGCCGTGACGCGAGCTCAGTTGACATGGCCAAGGCCCATTTGACGAAATTGCACAGCAGGTTTCAAGGCCTTGTCCAGGGACTTTGGAGGGAGGAGATTGCGGCATTTCACATGTTGATTCCAATTAAGCGAACATGTTTTCTGGAGAATTGTGCTCAAATCAGCTGGACTTGCAACTTGCAACTTGCAGCAACAGCGAGGCTTCACCATCAAAGTCAGATCTCCCCAACTTGCGTCCGGCGCCGCGTTTCAGGAAGTGAGTCTATGGTCAGTGAGGACTGCTGGTTTGCTTGAGACAGAGTCATCGATTGAACCCAAGATTTCTGCGTATCATTTTTTAGCACATGGTTTTGGGGACCACAGGCTGCTGCAGCAGATTAGGTTCATAGATCAGAAGCTGTGCTTGGTGCAAGCGGATGAGGCCCAAAAATATACGACAATATACGACAAAACTAGCTGAAAACATCGCTTCCATTGACAAATGGCTATGTCTGAAAATGGGGTATACCCCCAATTATAGCCATTTAGTAGGGATAATGATCATTAACCATTGGGTGTAGGGCCTGTAGGGGTACACTATTTTCAGACAAACCCAAATCAACAGTGCCTGATGAGGATGGCCGGAAAGCGCAAAGCTTTCGAGTGGACAACGGTTTCCTGAACGCTGACTCCATGGGTCCGAAACACCCAGATGATTCTGACGGGGGTACAGGGTACCCAGCCACGAAGCAAAAGGCAGTTATGATAGCTATGGGTCAAAAGCAAATTTCCTAAAGTTGATAATTACTTTGAATATCTTTGAATAATTGTCATTTGAATATCCCTAAGTGCTCATTTTCTCACTTTATGTACTATACATCTATTCTTTTCCATTCCAGGCTGTGATGACTCGGGTTTTGGATTGCAACATCCTTATCCCCTGATGTGGCGATATGCAGGCCTCGGTTTCCGTCGCAGCAAGGACATGAAGGCACCGTTTTTTTGGGCGGCAAAAAGCTGATGTGTCTTTCATCAAACCACATTTTTTTTTGGGTGTTCAATATTTGGGGAATGGGATTATGACATATGGGTATGGATCAATACCTATTAATACCATTTTTAGTGGGATGAACATCCATAAATCCCAGCTATTTTGATGTGAACAGAAGGGGTACTATTGGTTTTGACACACTGCCATATTATACCATTCAGTTGTGTGGTGGAACCAGTCATTTGACTCATGCATCGCGTTTGGGTTTGTCCACAGATGGTTTCTGTGTTTTTGTGGGTGTGTACCTGTAATGCACGACTTCTCATGCTGTGGAAATATTGGACCATGATACTTCCTAAACTCATGAGATGGGCGGTGAATGATTATCTACCCAAAAATTTCGGTTTTGACAGCAGAAAGTGTTCAACCGTTGGATGTAAGGGTATAGCAATTCCAAAATATCGCACGAATTTTTTCCACGATGCTATAGTTCGATTTTCCGCGTACCTATATTTTCATATATTCTCATATATTTTTCAGGTGACCAACTATATTTTGGTGGTTGCGATCATGTTTTTTTTAAGAAAATTTGGTGCGAAAAATCACCACCAGGACCTGCTACCCAATGCAGTGGCGGTCTGGGGTTCACGTGTCATTGGCACAGATGAAGGAGATGGTTGGCTCAAGGTCTGGTGGTGATGGGTCGCCCCCAAGATTTTTTTTGGGCTTTAAGAACCTGATGTAAAATGATGGGTTCACATCCTAAAATAAACATGATGTAAACATACACAGAAAATGCTTCAGACATGAAAAAATGTTTGAAACCAGATTCAATGGATTGGTTTAAGGGAAAAAGTACAGGAAACCATGGTTTTTACCGTTAAATCTGGGGCTTTCCTGTAAAATTTCCCCTAAACCAATCCATTGACAGATGCAAACACAGAGTTCTGTGATCCAAACAAGGGGGGAATATCTGGAGCCTGGATCACTGGCGATATTTTGGTATTAGAAGCATCCATATTTGGCACTCATTTTCACCCATCATCTATCCTTTTTTTGGGAATGAACATTGGATATCCCGATATCCGCCAAATCTCATGGTTGACCTTCGTTCATTGATGATCAAGGTCATGACATGATAATCCGAGAAGCCAAGTGTGGTTTTCAATCAGTCCACCTGGTTGGGACATGATAATCTGGTTGGGTACTCCCAAATCTTGCTGAATGTCATAATTTTCTGTTTTGTTCATTGTTTTTTGTTGATTGTTTTCAAACACACCTCTGGGCAATCTTCATGTAACATGTTCATTATGACATCATTGTTCTAATTCTTCAATTGTTGAATTGTTTATTTAATCCCCTCACAGTCCCAGGTGGGTGCCAACTTTCTGCCCTTCTTTGTGACGGGCATTCCCGTCATCAGCCCCGAGGCATGGGAGATTGATCAATATCGATCAACATTGATCAACTGTTCCCTGCGCTGTGAAGCTGTTTTGACTATGATTCTATGATCATTCCCGTGATGATGTTTATGTTCAACTTAAAGAAACCTGTCAAGACGAAGTTTTTTTTTTTTGCGATGATTTCGTTCTTACTGAATTTGTTTGTTGAATGCAATGCAAAGGTATGTTCTGTGATGTTGTGTTGTGTTATGTACGATAATGCTATGGTATGCCATGTTGTGTTGTGGTTTGTGTGCTTATTTTTACTGATTGGTTTATTTTGTTAAGTATGCGCATATGTCTGTTACGTATACTTTGATGTAGTGGTATATGATGTTGTGTAATGTGTGTACTGTATGTAGTGCATGTACTGTGTGCGTACAGTGTGCGTACTGTGTGCATACACGTGCGTACTGTATGTGTGTCATGGATGCATGAGTGGATGTATTTGTGCATGTACTGAAATGAAATGTAATGTGGTGTGATTGAATGATATGTAATTTATGTAATTGAATGCAAAGTGAGGTAACCATTAGGTAATGCAATAATTTAGTGCAATGCAGTGTAATGTAGCATAATGTAGCATAATGTAGTGTAATGTAATGCAATGCAGTGTAACTATGGAAAATCACCATTTTTTTTGATAGGAAAATCCACGATTTCTATGGCCATTTTCAATAGCCTATCCAGGATAGCTCTGATTTTTCGCGATCTTTCTTTTGCCAGGCGAAATCAACGATGTCTGGGGCTCGGTTTCTAGATTTTTTCGATGCTAGGGCCATGGGATTAACTCAGAAAATAGGTCAGTTTTTTTAAAGTGCTCAACAAAAAGTCCACTGGTAGGCGATCCCCCATTTTGGGACACACCAATAATTGAAACATGTGTCCAGTTCCCCTCTAGAAATGGCAGGGAACCCCTCCAAATTTTATGGTTTTATGGTTTGGAGGGAGTTTTGGATACTAAAAAAAAAACTCCATAGCCATCCATAGCCAGATCATAGCCATCATGAAATCCCGGTGACTTTCCCATGAAGCAAAACCGGGCTTGTTCGATTTTCCCATCATGGCTCCACCAAGGAGCCCATGGAGTTCCCCTCGCAGCGATCGACCCCCGGAACCAGGACAGCTGGTGAATTTTCAGCTGAAGATCTACCCTCTGGTTATGACTGCCCATAGAAATAGATGGTTTAGCTATGAAAAATAGGTGGATCTTTCCATGGCGAACTGTTAAATAAGCAGATGGTATATTTGCCAGCTATTTTGATACAGAGAAGGGTATGATGATATGATGAAATTTGAGAATGTTGTGAAGTTGATCCAAAGTTGCTGATGTTTTAGGTGTTAACTTCCAGTTGTTTGCTTTGACGTTTTTTTTTTCTCGATCCATTTTGGTGATCCAATATTGTGACTTTCACGAGGGTTTTACTTGGGGGCGCAGTTGAGGTTGTAAGCGTTCTAGCCATGGTTATAAACCCCCATAAGTTGGGATATAGCGGATATAACTCTTTTAGCCTGTAACTCTGGTTATTTATGGACGAAAATAACTGGAGCTGCACTTCCAAGTAAGGAATCTGTTACAAGAAACCCAATCTTTTAGAGAAAAACACATGGTTTCCTGCAGATGTTCTTGAATCACGGGATGAAACCTGCAACTCACGACACAGGTTGCGCAAGTGCTGGGAGAAGTCCGCCCAGCGGCTCAGACACCCTGATTTGTGAGTTTCCAATGTGGGATATCGATGGATATCGTGCAATGTCACCAATTTATATCGGTTCTTAAAATTGAGGATCCCCAAATCACCATGGGCAACACGATTTTCAGAAACCTCCATAGAATTGGATATTGATGGCAATATGATGGAATAAACAACTGAAAAAATGACGTCTGAAAATGAGGTGTATACATGTGTATACCATTTTCCCCCAAACGGCAAGTGTAGTTGGGGAGAATTATCATGAACCACTGAATTTAGGGGTACCCCATGTTTGGACAAACTCCGTTTGAACAACAGCCACGGGGATTTCGCAACAGGACGGTCAAATTGTGGTGTGGAAAGCTCCAGTTTTGGCTAGGCCAATGACACCACTGGCGACCCACGTGTCAAGCCCCAGTGGTCAGTGGATTTGCAAGTTTCATCACTGCTGAAGTAAGTTAAACTATTCAAAGATGGATTCCATGGATTCCGAAGGATTCCGAAGGATTCCATAGTGGTTGCTGTTTGCTGGCGTTTTTGGGATTGCCGTAGGTTCCGCTGGCCGCGCTACCAGCATCAGGTGTGGTGCCACAAAAACGTGCACGGAAGTGCATAGAAGGACCCGTGCCTGATGAAAAACTTAGGAATGTGGCACCCTTGTTGGAACTCTTGCGCACGATTTCAGTGCATTTGGTTCTCAGATGTTCTCAGATGTTCTCAGGTTTCTTCGGAGGATGGGTCAGGGGGCCCAGATTGACAAGACTCAGCAGATATGATTTCTGAAACTCTTCCCCGATGCATGCTGCTCATCCAACCTGGCAGTGACAAAGTCGTCACTGTAGGCTTCAGCCAAGGCACCCGGATCCTTGCCCCAGTTCTCTCTACTTGGACAGGTCTGGTGACCCAGTTACCCCTGCATGTTCCAGTTGTCCAAGTTCCTGGCTCTTGGTGATGTGTAAATGGCTGGTTTTACATGTTCCTCAACCCGGACGTTGCTCCACACTTTCAACCGTCATGATCATCATCACATTCAAAATTCGCCACCCCCTATGAACAATATGACTGGGGTAATAACATCAACTTTATCTTCGTATCCACCTGAAGTCAGATGCGGCGCAACGTCAGGGTTGCAGCGTACATGTTTTATACCACCTTGATATATCTTGATATGTGGTATAACCACTTGATGGCCCGGTATCTTGCAGGGCTCCCTTGGGCCCGTTTCTGGGGGTTCTAGGCAGCGATCAACCCCCAGTGGGTGATGATTAGGGGGTATTATACAACAAAAGTGTGAACCCAACTGTTGGATCCCAACATGGGGATTCTCACATTCCCAACCGGATCTCAGACAGCCGCACCTTTCGACTTCCAAGCCTTGCGTGAATTGGTGTGAGACCCAGTTTGGACCCAGTTTGGGTCATACTTTTTTCGTGGAAAGCCATTGAAGTCTGGGTGAATATTGGGTACCCCACAAAGCATGCCACTTTAGGGTATGCAATGTTGACCCCGACTCAAAATATCGCGTACGACATCAGTTCATGAGTGAAAGGGACAGCCCGGAAGACGGACTTCTCCATGGTGCATCGGCTGAGAATCATCAGTTGCGGGATCAAAGTTCATCCAACGGAAGATCTAAGTGGGATATATCTCCAGGGATATGAAGGTTCCATCATTGGGCAGGTACGCTTGTTGCGGGAGCTTGGACCTCAGGATCGTGAAGTTATCGTGAAGTTCCATAAGCACCCCTCACCGTGCAAGTTTACCTTATTTCATCTTATTTCACGGGCGAAGACCGTGTCAGCCAACAGGAAGGCGCGAGTCAGCTAATAGGAAGGCGCGAGTCAGCCAACCGGAAGGCGCGAGTCAGCCAACCAGGGTGGCGCGAGTCAGACAACCGGTCGCGAGTCAGCCAACCAGGTGACGAGCCAGCCGCCCAGGTCGCGAGTCAGCCCCTCGGCGGCCGGCACAGAAGCCCCGGCCAACACAGACATGCCAGTTTCGACACGCAGACCGTAGTTTGCTAAGTTCGCGCTGGGATCTTTTTTCCTTCTTTGAGGAAGCCCTGCGCGAAGCCCCGCGGCCGAATCAAGTGGCGCCGTCCGACACAGCCTCTCGGCGGCCGACACGGTACTTGGCGCCGGCCGACAAGCGCGGCCGACTCCCGCGGCCGACACGGACCCTGTCCAACAGTATTTCACCAGTTCATCACAATTCATCTGCATTCAATGATGATATTATGATATTCATCTAGCGTATGAAAAAAGATGGTCAGATAGAGACCCAAGGTTTGATTTCACAGCACATCAGATGTTCTCATTGGTGTTTTGTGAACTTGGTGAGCCCGAGGTGTCAGAAGAAGGTCTCAAAGGGCATACGGCCGAGTCCACTTCTCAATGGCGATGTGCAAATCCATGGGGATTTTATACACTGTATACCGTCTATTCAAAAGGAATTTGAAGGGGGATTCCTAGTGTGTGTAATGGTTTTGGCATGTTCTTTTCCTGTCAAAAAATGCAAAATTAAAAGTTCTTAGTGTTGGGACCGGCAACCCTGGGCTCAGAGTGTAGAAGATCTCGAGATCTTTGGAGACGAGGTTCATGCTCAAAAGGTGGGCAGAAGACAATCCCAATGACAACGGGTTCCCAAATCTTACATTACATTTTGCCGAACATAGATTCAATATCATTCAATATATGAACTTCAGCATAGACCAAACAAGACTCTCAGTGTCTTAGTCCATTGGGTTTGGTGCGCCATGCTCCCTACTTCTGCGGATTCTTTGACCCTTTGGACCACCGTGGCTTTAGCCATCTTGAGCACCTCAGTGGGCTTGGCTCTGGCCCGTCTGACACGTTCCGTTCCCGGCGGCACGAGCCCGGCGCTGGCGCCGTCCAAGGCGTCGGTGGCGTCGAACACATCGCCGAGCCCGGCGTCGGGACGTTGCTGCCCCATCTGCCTGGAAGGTATCGAGGAAGGCGAAGGCGAATGTCGCTTGCCGTGTGGCCACCTCTTCCATGAGGCCTGCTTGAAACGATGGTTTCAGGCCGGTGAAGGGAGCTGGAGCGACTGTGAAGGGAGGTTACCGCGAGATGCATCGCCACGATGTAAATTGGGATTTGTGATATGTGTCTGTGTCGGTAATACCCACTAGCGCTAGCAGTCACCATCCCATCTCATTGCAACAAGGGACATGGATGGTTACCGCGAGATGCATCTCCACGATGTAAATTGGGATTTGTGATATGTGTCTGTGTCGGTAATACCCACTAGCGCTAGCAGTCACCATCCCATCTCATTGCAACTGAAATGTCATTCTCACATTTCACTCTCATTTCTCTCGCTAGTTGATAAATAGATTGTATCACTCTACCCCCGTTTGTCACAACCATTCTGTATTTAAAAGACCTTTGAAAGTTGTTTGAATCCCACGTATGAACTATACTATATTGGGAGAACATATTTTATATTATATATATATGAATCTCTCTCTCTCTATATATATATATATATTACACACACACACACACCATCTATACCATATCATATTGCCATATCATCCCATATCCCAAATCATCGGCATCTGCCTATGCCCAGGTGTCTTCCGTGTGTCCCTACCGTTGCGACGAGGACCGCGAGGACGACGAGGATCGCAGCGACGCCAGCTGCTTCGCCCTCAGTGCTGAGCGCTGCCGCGCCGCCCGAGCGGCGTATCGCAGATGCCTGGGCTGGTAAAAAAAAACGGGAAAAACATGGTGACTAGACATGGCAACTATATGATCTATATGGTAACGATTCGAGAGTATCATACTATGCTCACATATGGTCTTTTTAGAATCATCATTACAATATATGATATGATTATATTGATGGTCATGTTTGTATTTGATCATGATGCTTCAATTGATGATTCAATTTAATAGGGGTTCTTTGAATGGAGACACCCTGAAGTTGCAAAACTCGTGGTGATTTTTAAAGAGTCACAGTGCGAGTTGGGAATTCTGAAAAGGGGGTCTCCAGGTTTAAGAACACCCAATTTGGGTGGGTCAGTGGGCAACCATGGCTTTGTTATCTTTGTTCGGGATAGTGGATCTATATAGAGTAGATAGCAAATGCATTGATCTTGAGGTGTGCCAAGGTTTTGACCCACGACCCACACCCAACTGGAGACCGCATCCTGAAGCGAATGGGGCAGTTTTTTCAAGTGATAACCACTTCACTACGAATGGTGCATCAAGTAAAAAGATGCTCGCAGTGCTGTCCAGTTTGCGCTGTTTGGTGGAAGCAAAATCACTTTCAGGATGAATCTGTAGGTAGATTATGTCTGACTCTTCCGTCAGCGTTATCCCATGGCGCTGTGTCCAATGCGTGTCTTGGCGATGAAGTTTCAACTGGCCTTGAGAAAGCAGAAAAGTTGCAGCCAGAATCTCGCAGTATATAACTGTTATATATATAACAGTTATATATATATATACATATCAGTATGTATGTATGTATGTATATATATATATATGTGGATATATATAGAACTGTTATATATATATATATAGCTCCATCAACTTTTTTTCGGTCATCGCCAATTGGGTGACTTCACAAGGGAGTTCACCCGGCCTTGCACGTGAATCCTGAGAGATTGGGGGTAGGCGTTGTCGAATCCAGAGTCTACATACTCTAAATAGAACGAAAAAGACAACACAAAATCTCAAAAATCTCATTGCTTACCCCTACCTCCATTTCCCGAGAACTTTGACTCCTGTCTCCCCAAGATTTGAAAGGGAGACCCTTGGCGACAAGCGCCGTTGGAGGTGGTGATGTTCCCAGTCAAAAACTGTTGCGCTGCGCATGGTGATTTCCCTTGTGCTTTCCTTGCTCTCACGATTTGAAGGATTTGGATGGTTTTTGGATTCTTGGAAACTGGATCTCCCATAAATCTCTCATAAATATCTCATAAAATCCGCATTTCCTGACTGTAAAGATGTCCAAATCAGGTGAGGAACTGGTGATGGTGGAGCGGCTCAAAAGGCGGCCTTGCGCAACTGAGTTTGGTGGAGAAATCCATAATTTCGAGACAGAATGCTGACATGTGTTGAACAGATGGATTTGGCTATTCCAACAAGTTACTTCACTTTGCAGATCAGGATGGATGGACCTAAC
Source organism: Cladocopium goreaui (assembly GCA_947184155.2). Lineage (NCBI taxonomy): Eukaryota > Dinophyceae > Suessiales > Symbiodiniaceae > Cladocopium > Cladocopium goreaui. The sequence goes on from CAMXCT020002920.1 coordinate 45,712, forward strand.
ATACCAGTTTCGGGCAGGTTGATGATGTGTCCAGTAGTTCCCCGACTGCGTATACTGGTCAATCAATCTGCGGCCCTGCGAACTACAGATCAAAAATATTAGGTCTAGGTAGCAACTCTTCTATCTCTGTGGTCTGTGTAATTCTACTAGTATTACTACGATCAACTCCCACCATTTGCCCCGCTTCTGGAAGAGTTCGATGGGATCATTATCATAATCATCATCACCACCACCACCATCATCATTATCATCATCATTATCATCATCATCATCCTCATCCTCATCCTCATCATCATCATCATCATCAGCATCATCATCATCATCATCATCATCATCCTCATCCTCATCATCATCATCATCATCATCATCATCATCATTTTGCGTCTATTACTACTACTATTACCATTATTACTATTATTCCCATCAAGTGTCCGAGAGGGATACCCGCCGTCAGGTCACTGATGGATGATTTGGCAGCACGCCCGCACAGCAGAGCCTGGTACAGCTGGCTGTTTTGATGGAGGTTTATTTCATGGAAAATCTGATGAAAATGGATGACTGGGGGTAGCCCTATTTTCGGAAACCTCCATATACATTGTGACATCTTCATGACAAATAATAATTGATACATAATTGATACATAATTGATACATAATTGATACATAATACACATTTTACATGATAATGTGTGTATATATATATAATATTATATTATATATGGTCCATATATACGCATTTCGGTGCACCTTGAAGGGGATTCCGGGATTCCCATGGATTCCCATGGATTCTCATGGCATGCCATGGCTAGGCACTACCTCCTGCAAGAGTTGGTTTCAACCCAAGATGCCATCGAAGGCGCCTCGTGCCACCTGACCTTTTTCAGGGTGGCCTAACCTGACCATGGCTGGGAAAATCATGGAAAATCTTCCCAACTGGAGGTTTCAGTTGGAGGTTTGGAGAATCCATGGGATATGAAGTCCATTGGCATGTTTGATGAGGTTATTTGCTTTGGGCCGGAGATGATTTTGTTTTTTTGGATCGAAGATGATCCGATGATTTTGATCCTGTTTGGTTAAGACGTGCTGTCTTTGGAGCAAGGATTTGCCTTCCTGTGCAGGCAAGTATCCTGCGCCTCAGTTGGGAGCTTTGCAATTCTTTGCAAATGGACCGTTGCTTCAACTGCGCAACTGGGATCTGTTTGGAAAATCCAACGACTTTTCCGACTTTTCCGACTCCTCCAAAAGCCAGGGATGACTTGGACACTGACCATGACAGCATGATAGCATGACCCAGCTGTCACCCTGAGGCCTAGGTCTTTGCCAATGGAGCGAAGTTCACCTGCCCAGGCGTGCAAAAGTTGAGCAAGTCGAGCAGTATCCTAAACCATCGAGTTTCAGACGGTTGAAAAAGGGACTTCCCAACTTTGCACAGCTACTCTTTGGTCCTGTTGTATTGGAATTTTCAAGTGCAGTATTGATGCAACCATCGCTGCACAAATGTCACCGGCCTGTGGACTCGCGCTGATAAATCTGGCAGATTTCTTCATCGAATCTGTCAGGTTTGAGCAAGGAGATTTGACCAAAAATCTTTGAGAATAGGATACCTCTGAATGCATTGGTTCATCATCATGTTCCACATCAAAATGCCAGAAAACCTAGGGATTCAAGTGATTATTTTCAGATAAACTCATAAACCCAGCTGCTTTTGTCGAAGCACCAGGCGTCATGGCTGCCTCTGGCATCGCCCGCGACACCCGGGACCGCTGGATGATATCCCTTTGTTGCTTCACAGCTGTTCGCAATGGCTAAATGATGGAAATATGAAACGATCTATTTTGTACTGGTAAACCACAATAAACCACAATAAACCACGATAAACCAGGATAAACCATTGTAAACCAGGATAAACCATTGTAAACCAGGATAAACCATGATAAACCAGGATAAACCATGATAAACCAGGATAAACCATTGTAAACCAGGATAAACCATGATAAACCAGGATAAACCATTGTAAACCAGGATAAACCATTGTAAACCAGGATAAACCATGATAAACCATGATAAACCAGGATAAACCATTGTAAACCAGGATAAACCATGATAAACCATGATAAACCAGGATAAACCATTGTAAACCAGGATAAACCATTGTAAACCAGGATAAACCATGATAAACCAGGATAAACCAGGATAAACCATGATAAACCAGGATAAACCATTGTAAACCAGGATAAACCATGATAAACCATGATAAACCATGATAAACCAATGTAAACCAGGATAAACCATTGTAAACCAGGACAAACCATGATAAACCATGATAAACCAGGATAAACCAGAATAAACCATTGTAAACCAGGATAAACCATTGTAAACCAGGATAAACCATGATAAACCATGATAAACCAGGATAAACCATTGTAAACCAGGATAAACCATTGTAAACCAGGATAAACCATGATAAACCATGATAAACCAGGAGAAACCATTGTAAACCAGGATAAACCAGGATAAACCATGATAAACCAGGATAAACCATTGTAAACCAGGATAAACCATTGTAAACCAGGATAAACCATGATAAACCATGATAAACCATGATAAACCAGGATAAACCAGGATAAACCAGGATAAACCATGATAAACCATTGTAAACCAGGATAAACCATTGTAAACCAGGATAAACCATTGTAAACCAGGATAAACCATTGTAAACCATGATAAACCATGATAAACCATGATAATCCAGGATAAACCATGATAAACCAGGATAAACCATGATAAACCATGATAAACCATGATAAACCATTGTAAACCAGGATAAACCATGATAAACCATGATAAACCATTGTAAACCATGATAAACCATGATAAACCATGATGAACCAATGTAAACCAGGATAAACCATGATAAACCATGATAAACCACAATAAACCACAATAAACTACAATAAACCACGATAAACCATTGTAAACCAGGATAAACCATGATAAACCACAATAAACCACAATAAACCACAATAAACTACAATAAACCATTATAAACCAGGATAAACCATGATAAACCAGGATAAACCATGATAAGCATCGAACAAAAAAAAATGATCAGATAACCAATGGATTGTCGGAAAACTGGCTCTTCAGTGTTCGATTCCGCTCCAGGAGCCTCGACTTGGGCTTGGCCTTTGGAGGTGCAGACCCTTTGAATCCATCGAAATCTGAGCAGCATTACCCAATATTAATGTATGTATATATATATATATATGATATATATATATATGATATATATATATATATGCCCGTTGCTAGCTCCCAGCTGAGATCTAGGAGCTCCAGCCCCTGGGGTGCATGGCTATTTTTTTTAAGCCTTAGTAAAAATGACGATAGGTCCCTTGATTTTATCTGCAGACATGCTAGATTTTATCTCGATCATAAGTGTGAGATAAATTCTAAGAGGCTGGACCCCCCTAGGTGCCCTCAAGGGTACTCGCTTCCAAGGAGGACCCATGGGGGGGTCCAGCCCCTTGGATTTTATCTCACTCCAATTTCAGGTCAGGCACCTTGATTTTATCTTTGGAAGGTTGGGCTCATTGAATTTTATGTTCATCCTACTTGAGATTTGGTACCTATCTTATATGGTCAAAGGTTCAGCCCCTTGATTTTAGCTCCAACCTACTTTGATTGCAGTTCCAACGAGATTTAGGAGCTCCAGCCCCTGAGGTGCAGAATATATGCTTTAGTTTTTTGAGTAAATTTGAAGGTTGGGCCCCAGATTTTAGCAGCACACTTGCTAGATTTTATCGTGGCCATATGTCACGAAAGCCAGCCGCTAGGCTAGGCGAAGTTCTTTTTGCGAACAAAGTGAGTTAAGGGGGTCTGGGGGCAGAGCGCCCCCAACTGGCCAAAAAGCGGGAAATTAGGTGGTAAAAAAGGTGGCCACAGGTAAAGTTTTTTAGGGTTATGTACCAGGTGGCAATTGGGTGACGGTGGGGTATCGATTCCCCCCTGGTCCGCCCTCCGAGGTGGACTTGGGGAGATTGCAATGGAGGGGAAAATGATGAGAAAAACAATGGAAAAAATGAGGGAATATGATATAAAACAATGGGAAAAAATGGGAAAGGAGGGGAAAATGATGGAAAATGATGAGAAAAACAATGGAAAAATGAGGGAATATGACATAAAACAATGGGAAAAAAATGGGAAAGGAGGGGAAAATGATGAGAAAAACAATGGAAAAAATGAGAGACTATGATATAAAACAATGGGAAAAAATGGGAAAGCAATGGAAAATTTGAGTAGAACGCTTGGAAAATTGATACGCGAGGAAAAACGGTGGAAAGAATAGGGAGAGGGTAAAATGATGCCAAGTAAAATTGAGGCTCCGATGTGGGACCATTATCGCGTAATGGAAAAGCAATGGAAAAATTGCAGTTTCGATATGAGGAGATGACACACATGTCATGTGATGTGCAGAAGTTCAGTTTTTGCCCAAATTTTGTAAGCAATGCAATCTTCATTCTGAAATTTGGGATAAACAATGAACAATGGGAAAAGAATGGGAAAGCAATGGGAAATTTGAGTAGAACGCTTGGAAAATTGATTACAACGGTGGAAACAATGAGGAGAGGGTAAAATGATGCCAAGTCACGTAAAGCACGCGTGAAACATTGGAAAAGCAATGGAAAAATGGCCGTTTTGATTAACACCATGTGACGTGCAGAAGTTCCATGATGGTACTTTTTAGCAAGATGGGCAGCATACCTTATTCGCTCAAGATTTAGTGCGTTCTTATGGTCCTGTATCGCGTAATGGAAAAGCAATGGAAAAATTGCAGTTTCGATATGAGGAGATGACACACATGTGATGTGCAGAAGTTCAGTTTTTGCCCAAATTTTGTAAGCAATGCAATCTTGATGCCATATGTCTGAAATTTGGGATAAACAATGAACAAATGAGGGAATATGACGTAAAACAATGGGAAAAGAATGGGAAAGCAATGGCAAATTTGAGTAGAACGCTTGGAAAATTGATTACAACGGTGGAAACAATGAGGAGAGGGTAAAATGATGCCAAGTCACGTAAAGCACGCGTGAAACATTGGAAAAGCAATGGAAAAATGGCCGTTTTGATTGACACCATGTGATGTGCAGAAGTTTCATGATGGTACTTTTTAGCAAGATGGGCAGCATACCTTATTCGCTCAAGATTTAGTGCATTCTTATGGTCCTTTGCTGCCTCGCCGATTGACCTAACTTCAAATACTGAGAAATCATATTTTTGACCATCTATTATAAATCTCATTCTTTTAGTTTGTTGTGGTATCCAAGAAGAGATGACACACATGTGATGTGCAGAAGTTCAGTTTTTGCCACAATTTTGTAAGCAATGCAATCTTCATGCCATAATAAACAATGAACAAATGAGGGAATATGACGTAAAACAATGGGAACACGAAAGCCAGCCGCTAGGCTAGGCGAAGTTCTTTTTGCGAACAAAGTGAGTTAAGGGGGTCTGGGGGCAGAGCGCCCCCAACTGGCCAAAAATCGGGAAATTAGGTGGTAAAAAAGGTGGCCACAGGTAAAGTTTTTTAGGCTTATGTACCAGGTGGCAATTGGGTGACGGTGGGGTATCGATTCCCCCCTGGTCCGCCCTCCGAGGTGGACTTGGGGAGATTGCAATGGAGGGGAAAATGATGAGAAAAACAATGGAAAAAATGAGGGAATATGATATAAAACAATGAGAAAAAAATGGGAAAGGAGGGGAAAATGATGGAACATGATGAGAAAAACAATGGAAAAATGAGGGAACATGACATAAAACAATGGGAAAAAAATGGGAAAGGAGGGGAAAATGATGAGAAAAACAATGGAAAAAATGAGAGACTATGATATAAAACAATGGGAAAAAATGGGAAAGCAATGGAAAATTTGAGTAGAACGCTTGGAAAATTGATACGCGAGGAAAAACGGTGGAAAGAATAGGGAGAGGGTAAAATGATGCCAAGTAAAATTGAGGCTCCGATGTGGGACCATTATCGCGTAATGGAAAAGCAATGGAAAAATTGCAGTTTCGATATGAGGAGATGACACACATGTGATGTGCAGAAGTTCAGTTTTTGCCCAAATTTTGTAAGCAATGCAATCTTCATTCTGAAATTTGGGATAAACAATGAACAATGGGAAAAGAATGGGAAAGCAATGGCAAATTTGAGTAGAACGCTTGGAAAATTGATTACAACGGTGGAAACAATGAGGAGAGGGTAAAATGATGCCAAGTCACGTAAAGCACACGTGAAACATTGGAAAAGGAATGGAAAAATGGCCGTTTTGATTAACACCATGTGATGTGCAGAAGTTCCATGATGGTACTTTTTAGCAAGATGGGCAGCATACCTTATTTGCTCAAGATTTAGTGCGTTCTTATGGTCCTGTATCGCGTAATGGAAAAGCAATGGAAAAATTGCAGTTTCGATATGAGGAGATGACACACATGTCATGTGATGTGCAGAAGTTCAGTTTTTGCCCAAATTTTGTAAGCAATGCAATCTTCATGCCATATGTCTGAAATTTGGGATAAACAATGAACAAATGAGGGAATATGACGTAAAACAATGGGAAAAGAATGGGAAAGCAATGGAACATTTGAGTAGAACGCTTGGAAAATTGATTACAACGGTGGAAACAATGAGGAGAGGGTAAAATGATGCCAAGTCACGTAAAGCACGCGTGAAACATTGGAAAAGCAATGGAAAAATGGCCGTTTTGATTAACACCATGTGATGTGCAGAAGTTCCATGATGGTACTTTTTAGCAAGATGGGCAGCATACCTTATTCGCTCAAAATTTAGTGCATTCTTATGGTCCTTTGCTGCCTCGCCGATTGACCTAACTTCAAATACTGAGAAATCATATTTTTGTTCTCCGGGTGAAAAGTATCTGGGTGAAAAATATGTGCAAGAAGAGTTTCTGGGTGAAGTCTCTGGGTAAAAAGTATATATGGGTGAAAAGTATGTGCAAGAAGAGTTTCTGGGTGAAGAGTCTCTGGGTGAAAAGTCTGTGCAAGAAGAGTTTCTGGGTGAAGAATCTCTGGGTGAAAAGTATATGGGCGAAAAGTATGTGCAAGAAAAAAAATTGGGTGAAGAGTCTCTTTGTGAAAAGTATACGGGTCAAAAGTCTGTGCAAGAAGAGTTTCTGGGTGAAAAATCTCTGGGTGAAAAGTATATGGGTGAAATGTATTGAAGAGTCTCTGGGTGAAAAGTATGGTGGAAAATAGGGGTAGATGGGATGCTGGCTTTCGTTCCCCCCTTCTCGGGTGTGAGATAAATTCCAAGGGCTCCGACCCCCCCAGGGCCGCCCCAGGGCCCCTCAAGGGCATTCTATTCCAAAGAGGATTCAAGAGGGGCGAGACCCTTGGATTTTATCTGATCCCAACTTGAGGTTAGGCCTTTTGATGTTATGAAGGTTGGGCCTTTGAATTTTATTTTTATCTTACTTGAGGCTTGGTATCTATTTTATTTTCAGATGCCAGCCCCCTTCAGTTTAGGTCCAACCTACACCTTGGATTGGAAAGGGAAAAAAACAACCTTGATTGATGAATTCCACTGCAAAACTGGCATCAAACTGTAACAAAGGTGCATGAAATTTATTGTGTCATTGCTGGCATGTTTATCAAACTCACCGTTACAAATTTCCTCACCTTGAAACTTTATTGTTTTTGAACTTTGAGATGAAAATATTGAATTTGACCCAAACAAAAAGGCTGCCAAATCCTGTGCTTCTTCTGTTCCCGGATAGCTGGTTCGACCTAGCGGGGCGAAGCTTGAAGGAAAAAACCAAGAAGAAGTAAAATCCATGTCCCCAACCTTGATAGATGAACCCCTCTGCAAAACAGGCATCAACCAAAGGTGCACATTTTTTTTCTTGGGAAACGTGTGGCATGTTTATCAGCTTTCGCGCCACGGAAACCCTGTCAATATTATCTCTTTTGAACGTCATTTTTTGTTGAACTTTCACATCAAGGACAAATATTGAAATTGATCTCAAAAAGCACGCAACCAAATCCTGGATACCAGCATCTCACCCTGTCCATCTTCAGTTCCAGCAAATAAAACCTGTGTGCCCAACCTTGAGATATCAACCTCTCTGCAAAATTGGCGTCAAAAAACTTGCACTAAGTTTATTTACTTGGGACAGTTCTGAAATGTTTACCTTTATCATATTTGTTAAAAGTAAATCCAGAACAAAGTCTCCTGCACATCAAGGACACACTGAAATTGATTCCAAAAAAGGCTACCAAATCCTGGAAACCAACACCTCGCCTTGTCCAATCTTTGCTCTTGAAACTTGGAGGGGAAGCCTGAAAATAACATCTGTACCCGCTAACCTTGATAGATGAATCTCTCTAAGAAAACTGGCGTTAAAGGTGCGCAGAAATTGTGTTCTTGTGAAGATAGTTATGACATGTTTATCAACTTTATCTCCGTTGAAAACCTTTCAAAGTGGCCAGCTTATCTGAGGCATGCAGAAAAAATCGATGGCTAAAATCCAGGAGGCCCATGGTTTCATAAGATTCACAGATAAAACATGTATGTCCTAAATATTCACAACATGCCCAAAATATTTTGAGGGGCCTGACCTTTGATCATTTTGGAACGTCCAAAATGCTCCAAAGTATTGGTTCCCTTGTCCAAGTTGAGTGTTAGCAAAAATGTTTGGTTTACGAATGCTAGACTTGGGCCCCTAGATTTTATCCATTCAGAAATGCTCAAAAGGGGTATGGGGGGGTCAGGCCCCTCTGGAAAACAGCCACTGGGGTCTACTATTTCAGGGGCTGGACCCCCTCTAGGAGCAACCAAGGGGTATTATGTATATGATATATGATATATAATATATGATATATATATATATATATATTGTGAATTGGTAGGGCGCCTTTCACCTCCAACAGGTTCCTCAACGATGATCAGAATGATCGTCCAAACCAATAGAAAAGGAAATGTTGTGATCCACCTGAATCCAAATACCAATGGGAATACCACGATCTCCACAATCTAGATTGAACCCAGCCACTCCTATGGCTATAACGAAGAAAACACCGGCCGCAACCCTGGCAGCACAAGTCCACCCTTTTGGAACTCGCCACCTACGTACAACCCCCTGTCTCGGGCCTACACATCGGCAAGCTGGCAGCTTTGGAAGTTGTAGTAACGGATGGACCCACAAGTCAGGCATGTAGTGGACATGACGACGGACCCCATGGATTGCTGGAATGGATTATTGAAAAATCACACTCCCAAAACTTTATCTTTTATGTTTCAAATCATTATTTTACCCCATTATAAAATTCCCCTGAGGCCACTTTGTCGGAGGTTTCGGAAGCAGTCTGAGAAAGCCATGTTTTGTGGGCTTTCTTGTCTGCTCTTTCTTTCAGAATTTCTTCAACATCATGCAAGCAACATGAGCAGTGTCTCAAGAAGTCTCTTATCCTGAAGCAGTCCATCGATTTCGTCAGCGCGTCTGCCAGTTGAGCTGCGCTATGAACCCAGTGTGGTTGGATTCCGGATTGCAAATGGTCTTTGATTACAAGAGCTTCAATCAACGTGCGATGGTCATGGATCTGTGGTGTTGTGTTCTTTGAGATCACATCAAACAAGGACTTACAATCCACTACTGCAATGCTTGAGGGTGCTTTCTTCCACACTGATTCAGGGCTTTTCCATGGTATGAGTGGACATCTGATCCATTCCCATGCAAGTCGCATCCAATCCAGCAAGTCTACTGCGGTAGACAGGGCAAACGTCTCAGCCGCAAGGGTGCTTGCAACTACTCTGCCTATCTTATTAGAAAACCAAACAAGTGGGCTTGCTCGGGCACTTTTCTGGTTGAAAACATTTTCATGCGTTGCAAGAATCAACCCTCCCTTCTGGCTTTGTTTCTTCTCTCGGGTAGCAAAGGATGCATCTGAATAGGATATTAGATGGACTTGACTTACTGGGATACTGGACATGGTCACGGTGACATCGGCATGCCTTTTTGCTTCACCAAGTAAGCGGTTCGCTTCAAGAAGATCATGGATGGTGGCACAATTAATTTTTGATTGGAGAAAACTTAATTTGGCGGACACATCTGGTCTGGTGTTAATAGAGGCATATTGAAGTGATCCAATCAGTCCTCGGGAGTCCCTGTCGTTCTGTCTCTGAGACGAGAGTTTGTTCATTTTTCCTGCGGTGATGGCCTATGGAAATTGGAGGAATTCCAAGTACATAGTCCTTTTGATCCAAGTGTATCTTCCATTGCTGGTCTTGGTGGATGTGAATTCCAGTGAATGTAAAATCTGTGTCTCTTTTGGAGCCAAAAGGGAACTTTTCTTCAAGTTTGTCAATGGTCTTACTAAACACGGAGTTTCCACAGCAAAGACCATCATCGACATGGATACCGAGCAGGCCATGCACATTGCCATTCTCGTCAGCTAAGGAGAACAGGCATGGATCCAACGGACTCATTCGGAATTTCAGTCTGAGAAGTTCATCTTTCAGTTCTTGGTACCACAAATATGGAGCGTTGACTAAACCATAAGCTGACTTGAGCAGTTCGCATGTTTCTTCCTCCTTGAGGTGCAATCGGGTCCGCATTTCGGGAGGAGGATCTACACCTAGAATTCTGTTATCGCGTCGGGATCCTCTAAGGAATGCTGTCTTGATGTCAAAGCTTCGAATTTTCCATTTTTGCGAAGCACACATCTGGAGAAGAAGTGACCTGGATTCCTTTTGAAGGGTTGGTGAATCTCGAGGGATATCTGTTATATCTGGGTCTTCATATCCTAAGATCACAAGTCGAGCCTTTGCTTTGCGAGACTTACCCTCCCGGGCGGCATCCAGTGGATCAAGGTCTTTCCAAGTGAGCACCCATCGGCAGCGGAGGATGTTGGCATCAGGAATCTGGTGTCTGAGGATTCGGCGAACTGTTTCGGTTGCCAGCCACTGATCTATCTCTTTGGATTTGGCTTGATCAAATTCAGCTCTTTGATCAGGGGTCAAGTCTTTGAGTTTTACTTCAACCCTTTGTCTTTTGGCTGCGGTGGCTACCAATACAGAAAATTCTTCGGGTGTCTTTTGGATAGAATCAATGTCGTTTTCAGTCAGGAATATTTCACACTCAAACGATTGATCTGAAGATATATACATGATATCTTGAGTTTCAGAGATTTCATCACCCCCATCTTGAACCACATGGAAAACTATGATGCCAGTCCATGGCTGCTCAGTGACCCAACGGGAACTTTCAGCTCCCCACTGGTCTGTTTGGCTCCAAGGGCATTGTCCCAGTGCAGCACCGGTTGTGATGCGGTCTTCACCAATTTTCAGCAGGTCACATGGGCAGTCAAGGGCCATGGTTGGCTCAAAGGCATGAGTTCTCGGCCTTTTGTGGACACGGATAAGTTGGTCACCCTGTGATATCCAAAAATCTTCAACCATGAGTTCATCATCTCCAGCTTCAGGTACTGGAACATCCTTTGGATCTGTAGGTATCTCTTCAAGTGTGGGTGGTGGAGTTTGACTTCGGGAATGTTCACTTATGGGTGGTGTTGCAGAGTAACTTCTCTTATTGGGGATGCTTGGAGGGTTACCAGGTTCGGAATCAGGTTGGATGATTTCATTGTCTGGGTTATTGATTGGTACAGGTACAGGAATTACCGTGTCATTGGCTATGGGACCGTTTGGTGTTGAGCTGTCGGATTTGACTTCGGTAAGATCTTCATATTGAAAAACCCCTTTCCCCATGGCTTTGGCTGGCATGGCAATTGGGTCCCGGGCCAAGGTTTCAAGGCTCTGTGAGGCTTCTCGCTCCGACAAACATCGGAGGTGCTCTGGAGCTACGCGGTACACACGGCTGGCATGAGTAACCCAAACAACACTTTGGGATTCTTGGATTATGACCCTGGCCGGCCCATGCCAGTGACCAGGACTTTCTCCTTTGCCAGGTCGCCAGTACATGACAAACATGCCACCCGTGAAATTACCACGATGCGGTCTTTGACGTCTCAGGAAGGCACGGCGAAGCTTCTCACTGTTTTCTGCTGAGATGAAAGCTCGTCTTGCGCTTTCACGGAGCTGAAGTTGTTGCCTGAAGCGGATACCTTCAGGAGTCTGGCTTTCTGCAAGATATTGAGCGGCTGTTGGGACTTCCTCAGTGTTATTACCTGGTAGCGGTCTGCTTTTTCCAAGTACCAAGATTTCTGGAGTGTATCCCTGAGCACGTGATAATGCATTTTTGGCACAGCAAATGTGGCGTAATGCCATCTTGAATTGATCTTCATCTTGAATGGCATGGTCATTATCAAACTTCTGAAGCATATCTTGGAGGATATCCCCATGACGCTCGGTCTTACCCATTTGCCAGTGAGCATAGGCAGCAACAACTCTGAGGTGTATGTCACTTGCTTGGGCAGCCATAGAAAACTGTTCGGAACATAGGGGTGAGGCATTGTCGATGATCAGTTGTTTGCAGGGTCCAGCCCAGTGAAACCAACAGTCCTGAATTGATTCAATTAATGATTCAGCATCGATCCGCACCACTGGAACAGCTAACTGGAAACTTGTGGCCGCATCTAGGCAGTGTAAAGACTGGAAGGATTTTCCACTTTTGGCCGTCCAGGTGATCAAATCACATCCAACGCTGTCATTAAAATCTTTTGGCTCGGACAGTGATGCAGGTCTGGCGATCTTAGGTTCCTGCAGTTCATGACAGGTCCCGCACTGGAAGTCTGACAACCCTTGGATTAATCGATCATCAAAACCTTGATTCTTCAGTACAGCCTGGAGATTTGCTAGATTGGGATGTCCTAGATTATGGTGAATCTTGGATAACCACTGTCGTTCTTGGAGATTCAATTTCAAAAATTTTGGTCCATGTTTCAACGTGGATTTCTGAAGTTGGTCAAGTGACTGGTGTTCATCAATTTTGGAATCTTGAGATATTGAGGTTTCATTTGAAGCAAGTGGTGGTTCAATTTGAGCTTCATCACCATTGGCATCTAGTCCTAGGTTTCGGGCTATTCTGTCAAGCTCATCAGGCATGCTTTGGTCTTGGTGGTCTATTCGGGCTTTCTTCATTGGGATGCTGTTATCAAGTTGGAACCCCCTTTTTTCCCCTTGAATCTCTTTGGCAAACATTGTCACCATCAATCGAGATGGGGCTGATGAACACATTTGACGATTGCTCAGGCGTTCCCAGTGGACCCAAGGACTAAGGTCAGGCTCAAGGCTTTGTCTATGCAGGCTGAGAGTCTTCCGCCACGGTGCTTCATGAGGAATCAGTTTGATGGGAGGGTTTTCGATACCGGTCAGCCCCTTTACAAAGCTCGACAACTCTCAACTTTCGTTGGGGAAAAGCCTTCTGAAGTGAGTCAAAAAGATTCCCATCATGCAGAACGACAGTGCCTACTCGTGGGGCTTGTAACAGAGCTTGCTGCAACACTTGTCGATAGACTTCATTTGGCATTTCGAGATCTGCATTGGGATTCCGGCTCTCACTTTCAGACTTGGGCGCTTCGCTCGGCATTGAATTTGGCAGCACAATCGCAGGAGGCGGCTGCTCCGGGTAGCCAGGTGGATTGGTCACCTTGAAGGCCAAACGACGGCGTTTGACCACAGGTTCAGTGGCCTCATCTTCCATTTCCCCGGCAAAAGCAGTCTGTACATGAACACATGATTGTTCTGTTACCTTCTTGCTTGCTGCAAAAGTTCGAGCAATTCGATGACCAAAAAATTGAGTATATACTTCGGTAAACCTTGACACGTTCAAGCGTACCCCATTCTTATCTTTGAAGGATCCCGCAACATGTGTGTGTTCATGTTCATGTTGACATCGCAAAGATCCTAAGTATTGGTACATGATTTGAGAAGTGGTAAGAATTTGGGTACCTTTCTGTAGAGCTAACTTGTTGATCGGATGCTTCAGGTTACCAGCTGTACACAAGTCACATCGGGTCATAAACGTGTTGGCTACAATGGTTTGCAAGCACTCCTGATACAGCATCTCAGAGCCTATTGGTTGTTCCAAATGGAAGTGGAAATCAGGCCCACGATCGCTCTGAAGGGTGAAGACGGCTTCACACAGCAAGAGATGGCTTTCATCCTCCTGCCTGGCACGCATGACTCTGTTGGCCATTTCAGGCGAACGGTTGGCGTTGAACTGATTCCATCGGCACCAGGCTTTGCATTTCGGCGACATCCATACGTTTCTGGGTCTATACCTGAAAAGCACATGGTACAATCTGGCTCTACCCTCAAGGCAACTTAAGTCACCTTCTTTCAGGCCAAACCGCATCGCTCGAAGGCCCTGGCGAATGAATTGCTTTGTCAGCTGGCTATCTGAAGAGCAGTAAATTTCCAATGAATCAATTCCCGGATATTTTGGACCTACCAGAGTACCATCCTTTGTGATCCATCCCTGAGACACACCATATTGGATCATTTCTTGGAGTATTGTATTTTGTCGGTAGGGTTGACGTGGCAAGTCAACATGATCCGGTTGTTTGTTCTGTCCTGGATTGTCAAGGAAGAGATTGTATTCACGGATGCACTGCTCAATCAGAAAGGTCTCAGCATTTGAAGCTAATTGCTGTTTGGCATCGCTGTGATGTGCTGAGACAACACCTGCAGCTGATTCACAATTTCGCTCAGTACCCCTTCTAGATGATCCAGTCTCTGGGCATTCTCGTTCTCTTTGAGGAGCATTGGCTGAGACAGGCGATCCCAGCATTCTTCGTCCTCCAGCTCGAGGTCGATAGTCACTGGCGGCATGGAAGGTTTCCCATGACTCTTGGCTTTGGCCTTGGGGTACACACAGGAACTCTCCGGAGGATTTCCAGCTGGGGTTTCCTCGACGGTGTCCAAGCCCAAGGTGAGTTCCTTTTGTTCCACCCACAGAGTCAGGTACTGGCAGAACATGCGATGTTCCGGTTTGGGGCTTGTTCCCCATTTCTTCAGAAACCAACGGCAGTAGGTAGGCTGGGTCTTTCTGCACCACTTCTGAGAACTTCTGACCCTTCTTGGCTTCTCCAAACAACACTGTCTGACATCCCAAGTCCTCGAAGGTCATCTTCTTGAGGGCGGTCTCCTGAGTTTCCTGAGTCTGCAGGGCATTGATTGCATCGAAGCGGGACACTAGGTCGAGCTTGGACATGGCACTGATTGGAAACAACGGTCGGAGAGACGTCACACGAGGGCCTCGTTCTGATGGTTCGATCTGGCTGCTGAAATCGATCAGATTTGGAACATGATTCTTGGGTTCTACTTTCGGTCATAACATGTTGGTATCCGGAGAGTGTCTCCCTTTTGATGTCAGTTTGATTGGAAAGTGAATTCACCTTGGCACCTGACACCTCAAACTGTGGATCTCTTTCGGACACAAGTGCATGGTCACTTTGAGTAGGGTCCACTTCTTGGCTGTGCAGAATGGTATCTGCTGCGATCAGGCGATGTTTTGCACTCTCGTCGGATGTCATCAGTTGTGGCGGTCGGCATGCAGTCAGAGCACAAAAGTCCAACATGAAAAGTCTCTTGCTGGACAGTTCAAGAGGCAACTCGCAGTTCAGAACTTTGAAAAAAATGCTTTGACGATTGGTATCAATCACGGCCCCCAAACTGCGACAAACACTGTTGGAAATCAAAAAGGGAGTCTGAGTCTCTACAATGGCAATTTTAATCCAAAACCGATCAACTGGAACAAACAGTGCACGACGACAAGGAACTAAACTGTTGTTTCCAAACCTGAAAGACATGTTGACTGGTCGTTCTTGAACAAGCTCTCGGACTGATGTCGGCAGGTTCGCAAGAAATTCAGTCACCTGATTCACCTGATGTTGTCCCATGACTGTCTGGGAAGCCCCTAGATCCAAAATACCAGTGGTCTGTGTTGTGGCAAACATGGCAATTTCTGGTTGGCTGGCTATCACGGATGTGGGTTGCTTCTCAGGCTTTCCTACAGCAGGCATGGTCTCAGGTACGGAAAATTCACGGACTTGAAAAGATCTACCAGCAGTACCTCTCTGTGTTTCGAGAGAGGGGGTTGCACGCAAGCTCTCAGCTGTGGGCATCCTGGCTGGCTGACCCGGCTGCTGATTCTGAATGATCCGACGCATGCACTGTCGAACATCCATGAAGAACTTGCCTTTCTCCCGATTCCTGTGGCGGCTCTTAGCATTAACCCCATTATCATGAGTATTATGATAAATTACATGGGTTCTATGGGAGTGTGATTTAACCTCAGCAGCAGACGGGTCCTGGACAGAGACGACGACATCATCTTCGGTCATGACTTCTGGCATCACGACATAGACATCGGCATCATCATCCACTTCTGGACCTGAGGCGATCACGGTGTTGGCAGCTTGGACTTTGGCCTGAGTGTTCGAACCATTGGATCCAGTCGCCCTCCGAGGGCATTCAGCTTTCCAATGTCCCCTCTGGCCGCAGCATCGGCAATCTGACTCAGCAATTCTGACTGCTAAGGGCTTCCGGTGTCGTTGGAAACCAGGCTTCGATTTGCCCTTTTTGCCACTGCCCTTGCCACGAATCGGCCAAAACCTACGACTTCGGGTCTTCTCAGTGAGTCGCCTTCGAGCTTCCAGGTACGTACTCATGAAAGCAGACATCTCACCATCCCCTTGCACGGAGTCAATCAAGGCATCTTCAAATTGTTGCACTACAAGGGCGTCTTCGTCCCCTTCACTCAAAAATTGATCCAGCATCATGTCAGAAACTTCTGAAGCATCAGCGGTGAATGCAAAATTGTGATCATCCCCATACTGAAATTCCTCATCAGCTTCTTGGGTGTAGTTCACATCATACGTTTTGGTTTTGTGTACACGTTGTTGACCCTGAACATCCATGAAAAACTTTGCTCCAAACATTCTGATGGCTTGTGTCACATCGGCATACTTGAGGTCACCCTTGGATTCCACGATCAAGCGCTTTTTGTCCTCAGCGCTCAGAATGCTGTTCCTCAGCAACACATACGCACGGACATCGGTCATGGTGGCTCCCTGAGAGATCATGTCTTCAAAAACAATCTCATGACGGGCCATGTAACTTTCGTTACTTTCATCAGATTTCTTGGAAATTCCATAGATTGCTTGTTCAAACTTCTCGTACTTGTCCTCCAAAGTTGTCTTTCCCCACACTCCGCCCAAGGTTTGTACCAAAAGCTTGACACCTGTGAGGTCATTGGTTTTCAACTTTTCTGGAGGAATGCGAACCACCTTCTGAAATGCTGATCCCTTGCACTGAAGAGCTGCCCTTGGTGCTAATTGCCCTAGATATTCAGCTGGCCATAATCCGGCGAGGAACTCTAGGCGCCTTGTATATTCTGTCAAATCGGATTGTCCTGGTTCGAAAATTGGTATCAAATGCCACGGAAGATGGGAAGCAGGTCCCGGTGTGGTCACTGATGGCTCACTACCGTCTGCTCCATCTATGGACATGTTGTCTCACTCCAAAGATCTCGGCTGAATCGGCTCCTTTCCAGGAACACGCAAAGACCTATGCAGAGGTCGGCACTGAGAAAAATTCCTGTGCCCCAAAAATTTGCTGGCCACCCGGTAGCCGGAGTCCCTGAGGAGCTTTCGGCTCCGCTACCACTGTGAATTGGTAGGGCGCCTTTCACCTCCAACAGGTTCCTCAACGATGATCAGAATGATCGTCCAAACCAATAGAAAAGGAAATGTTGTGATCCACCTGAATCCAAATACCAATGGGAATACCACGATCTCCACAATCTAGATTGAACCCAGCCACTCCTATGGCTATAACGAAGAAAACACCGGCCGCAACCCTGGCAGCACGAGTCCACCCTTTTGGAACTCGCCACCTACGTACAACCCCCTGTCTCGGGCCTACACATCGGCAAGCTGGCAGCTTTGGAAGTTGTAGTAACGGATGGACCCACAAGTCAGGCATGTAGTGGACATGACGACGGACCCCATGGATTGCTGGAATGGATTATTGAAAAATCACAATATTTATTTATATATATATATATTTATATATTTTGGGGATTCTCATAATCCGTTATGGGAATCCCTATCATTGGTTTGTGTTTTTTGGTGTTTCAGGCGTTGGAGAGATGAAATTCAGCGACTTCAGTGACTTCGCAGCAACGAAAAACACCAGCTGTGGATGTTTGAAAACCGGCTATGGTCTGAGGTGATGATGCCGCAAACCCAGATGGTACATCTGCGATGAGTCTGGTGAATTCGGAACCGTTTTTAGAGAAGGATGTTGCAACTCAATGAATTCAGACGGCGTCATTAAGCTCTGGCAATCTGGTAAAATTCTTTACTTGGATTCATTGCCAATCTGAGTTTGCCCAAGGGCAAAACACCAGAACTTCTGAGGAGAAGACCCCGCAGCCCAAGGAAAGCCAAGATGTTTGGAGCCACAGTCGCGCATGGACCCAGTAGTTTTGCATCAACATCAAAACCCCAAGTTGGTTCAATTGCTCGACCAGATATTCACACCAGATCACCACAAGTTGGTGGAAATTGCCATGTCAACTTCACCAGGCAGCAGGGTGATTTGCACCTAAGGACCTTGCTGGGTCGCTGGTGGGTGGCATCTTGACCGAAGCCCTGAGGCGAAAGAATTGGCGGAAGCACTGTGGGTGGAAAAACCATGTTTCCATATTCTGGTCGCTTCGCCACGGCAAGCGTCCGCACTGGAGTGTTGGCTACGAAATTCCAATAAATAAAACCATATGTTCTATGTTGGGCCTTTGTAGGACGCATGTTGGGGATGGGCCCATGTTGGCCTATGTTGAGCCCAAGTTTGGCAATTTTAGGCCCCTTAAAAATACGTGGAAAAACATACGAATCAAGAGCAAAAATAGCCCCCCCAAGCTACAGCTTAGTAGCTAGTGCAATTGCTTCCAGATCATGCGGATTTTGTGGGGATATTTCCTTATATACATAGCTGGTCCATAGCACTTAGATACGGTAGGTACCTGGAATTTCGGTCGCTGAAATGGCCATTGAAATTTGTTGAGAATTCCCCTGTAAACCATCCCCAACTGGTGGTTTATTGGTGGGCATTCCATGGCATTCCATGGCATTCCATGGCATTCCATGGCATTCCATGGCATTCCATGGCATGTCATCAGGACGTCTCCCAGAGCAGCACAGGTCCGGTGTCAGCGATGCTGACGCTGCTGGGGCCATCTTGGAAGCAGCTGCCAGACCCATTCAGCCCAAGCCCAGGCCGACCAATCAGTCATTGCAGGAAATTAACATAGAGCCTGCCATGAGTGACTTGGAAAATCACTGTTTAACTGATTTTTGTTGAGAAGGATAAAACCATCCAAAAAAAATGGGGGAATTGATTCTGTTGCCTGCCTCAGTGTGCAGATGATGATCAACCCTTTTTTTGATTCATGTTGGGAAATCGTTTCATGAAACCATTCCGTTTCTTGGTGATTTCTTGCAGTACATCCGACACATCCCGCATGATCATCTCATCCACCAAGGCATCGAACTGCAACAGTCTCCACGAACGTTCGAGGTCGGATGGATCAGATGGTCGGCTGTTTGAGAGAAATTTTGACGGAGCCAGATCAATTCAAGATGCAGCTTGGCTAATGAGCTTGGAGGGGAATCCCAGATCAACTTCCAGAATTCCCCTCATATCCCCTCATTTAAGACTTGCTCTGCGAAAATACCACAAATCCAGTCGTTGAACCGTTGAGCCTTTCATAAAAGCGAGATGTTTTGGTGGATCCGTGTCATAGGCTCTTAGGCTCTGGAAACTTGTAGGCCACAGTGGCCTCGGCTTCGGAGAGAGTCGCCGAGGGTCTCCCCTCAATTCTCCCCTTCACTCTCCTGTGGAGGACAAGCCCAGCTGAGTTTTTGATGCAAGAGTTTTAGATGAAGTGTGGAGCACTACATATATATATATATATATATGTGGCAGGGACCTTTGGGGTCTATTTCGTTCCTCCCCACACAAACGTAATCAAACGTAATTCTATTTGCATATATACTATACACATAAGTAAATATGTCTACATGTGTGTACAAGTTCAACAGAAAGTCGCAATTTTTCCCTTCCCCCTCAACCTGCGCAGCGTCCGTTTTCTGCTCCAAGAGATGCTGTCACCAGCACGCGCGAACGCACGCCAATTTGAACTCTGGGCAGAAGAGTCCTCCAGTGTCAATTGTGTTGTTTTCCATCCCTGCAAGCTACAAAGTTTGGGAATGCGCATGCAAGTTTGGAACTCTTGTGCGCTCATGCATGGGAATGTTTTGGCTGTCAGGAGTTTGTAGTTGTTCAACTGGTTGCATGCTTAGTAATAAGCATAGTTTTATAGAAAAAACACCTTAAAGGAACCTCATGGGCATGTAACACAAGCAACAAAGCAATGCAAACATGTTCCACCACTTCCACCTGTAGTGATGAAGAGGGAGGGTGATGGCGGCCAACCCCCTTCATTTTGTCATACTCATCACTTCATTGTTTTTGGCCCCGCTGTCGTCCCCTCTCAGGATCCTTCGAATGAAGAAGAGTTGCAAAAGCAGACCTTGGACCTCTTGGTGAACTTTGCATACAGGCTGCAGATGGATGGCCCGATGCCTGACCTGCCACAACAGCCACCAGGTGAGCCCAGTAGTGGATCTGGTTTTCTGCGAGAAGTGGAAGGTTCCAAAGCCAAACACCCAGGTGCACCACTACTTGAGGCTTCTATGGCAATGGCACCTGGCCCAAGTCCAGGTATCTGCGCGTCTTCACCAGCCAGTGCAACTACGGTTTTGCCAGTTCAACCTGATGTTGGTTTGTTGGCACCTGCCACTCCTGAAGTATCCCTCTGAGGCTTCAGCAGCATGGCATGCATCCCCAAAGAACTACCTGGTCCAGTTCCAGAAGCAATGGGGGAGGTTGACCTGTACTCCTGACCAGGTGAAGAAGCTTCTTTATTGCACCAAACAAAAAGGCTCTCAAGCTTCGACTGGGTCTTCGTCTACTCAAGATGTATCTGATAGGAAAGTCATACATTTTCTCAAGCATCATGTTTCTATGGTTTTGCTTTCTGTGTGGGATTCAAGTTTCTTGATCTATGCATTTAGTATTGTTCATTCTCAAGTACCAGAGTTCGTGCCTCCTCGAGGAACTTCTAGTGGAGGTTGGTTCAGGAAAGTTTCTGGGCTAGTAGTTGCTTGGAAGCTTGGAGAAGTGCACAGGATGAGATGCCTACTATAACGATGGGAAGAAGTTTCACGGGTGAAGGCGTATGTGGCAGCTTTGGTGGGTTACGTCAAAAAGTGTGGACGACAAAAGAACTTGGAGGGTGAGTATGGCTTGAACACTTGTACTCGCTTAAGATCTTACTGACTCCAGCAAAGCCTGGGTGGTGAAAAAAAACCTTATATCAAACTATCAAACAGTAAGAATTTCAATTCTGTTTCTAAATTGAAAATCAAGCAGTCGCAATTTTCAATTCAGAAATCGAAATTGAAAATCTACCAGTCACCATTTCAATTCAGAATTTAAATTGAAAATCAAACAGTCGCCATTTAAATTCAGAAATCTAATGGAAAATCAAACATTCACCATTTCAATTGAGAAATCTAAATTGAAAATCAAACACTCACCATTTCAATTCAGACAGTCTCCATTTCAATTCAGAAATCTAAATTGGAAAACAAACAGTTGGCATTTCAATTCAGAACCTTAACTTGAACCTACAATAGTATATTTTACCTTTCAGATTTTGATATTAATTTGGTTTACTATTTGGCACAACTAACATAATATAATGTAGTTTTTACATAAGCAGCCTTTAGGGCTTTCATTTTTAAGCCAAAAAGCACATTGATGCTTTCATTTTTTGAAGCTGTCACAAGTATAGCACATTGATGCTTCAGGTTTTGGTGTTCCATTAGTGCATCAGACATGTGTCCTTTGCATTTTTCTTGTCAAGCTGTAAGCTGTCAGGATGTCCAGTAATAGGGGACAGGCACGGGGTTCAGCCACTGATCCAATGGTATCTCGACAGTTTCGAACCTGGACCTCATCCAATGGATGGAAGAGCCTCTGTTATGTGGAGATTCATCAATCAGGTTTTGATTCTTGATTACCAGGCTGAAATTCATCATGTTTTTAAAGCATACGGGAACTCAGGTAGTATGAGGATAGATGTAAACAAATTGCTCGCTTGCTCAGGCAGGATGCTCTTGAGCACTTCAAGCAGAATGAAGGCCCACATCTTTTGCCTGCCAGCCTGGAGAACTTGATCAAAATCAGTTACATGTTGGCTGGGGTCCCTGTTCCTTCTGGCGATGCTATCTGCGCCTGATAGCTGCAGCTGTATGCCCATAGTGCATGGCAAGCCTGGATGAAAACATACTTGGGTGGAATCAAAATACTGTGGGAGGAGAAAAAATATTTAAAAAAAAACACATGTGGTGTACTTGTTTTTTTCTGGCCCAGTGGCCTTTCCTGCTATTTTGAAACTATTGTGGTTTATGCCCAAGGGGCTTTCATGTAAAGTAAAGGTCCAGGGTTGGGTATGAGAGCCCACTGAGATTTATATGCTTCTAACCTTAAAGGGTCCCAGAACCCATTTCCACCTACTCTTGCTAAAGGTTTTGCTGATAGGGCTTTCATTTTATTGTGTAAACTAAATTGTTTCTGCCCAAAGGGGCTTTCATGTAAAGGCTTAAACTCCTTTATCCCATGCCCAAAGGCGCTGTCATAATTCTAACTTTGAAGGTTAGCAGAATCAATTCTCTTCTGCTTCTGCTGCAGTGGGCCCATAGGAATTATGAGCTCACCTTAGCCTAGATCCTTTGATCACCATGGCTACTTGGGACGTTGAGGACTTAGTCAAGGAGATTAGTGATATGGAAGCGATTTACCAAAGGAACGCTGGTTCACAGCTGGTGCCACGAATGCAGGAAGCTTTGCAGTCCAAAGTGAGCGGTGTCCAATGCTCACTGCTTCTAACTTCTTGAAGCGTCCTGATGCTGTTCAAAATGGCATCTTGACTGCTGACACGAAGGCAGAGTTGCAAGCATTTCTCGAATCAAGGGCAGCCTCTTCAATCCAAGGGGCCACCAGGTTGCAGGCTACACCTCAAAGCATGACCACGCCTTGGAACTACTTGTCCCAAAGCGAATGGCAGCAGATGCAGGATGGCATCAACACAGTTGATGCTACCCACATGCTGATCAAAAGAATCAAAGTGTGTGGGTTGAAAAGCCTCAAAGAAGACACCAAGAAATACTTGACATCCTTTTTGGTCAGCCTTCAGGTGAAATCACCAATGTCTTGCCTCCAGTTTTTGAAATGTACAAATTTTGTGCTGGATACGTTCGAGGCTGTGGTGGCTCAACCTCTGCATGCTGGTTTGGCAAGGTACCCACCTAGCCCCCACGACATTGGGGAGGCACTGGGTTTGTAAAATCTTTGGTGATGGCTGCTTTCAAGCTGATAATTTTGAAGTCAAAATTTAGCCATGACATAATCCCTGAACACACACACACACACATGGACCCGTATACATATTTCCATTTGAACATGAACACTTGCAGGCTTTCTGCTTGCTCGCTACCAGTCATATGATAAACCTTGGAAGCATTGCCAAGAAAGTCACGGTGAGCGGAACTGCCAAGGAACTCAGGGCTGTGGCCACTCCACAGGCAACCTCTCAGCAGTTGCCAGCAGAGCCTTCGACAGGGAAAGATCCTACAAATGGAGAAACAGGCCAGAGCTTTGGATGCCTTGAGCCAGAAAATCTTGAACAATGATAGCTTGGAGGAGCCTGCTTCCAGCAACTCCTTGCTCTCAGATGGGGCCGGCCCAAGGGACTCCACCTCTTTGACTCCCAAAGCTTTGCCGGCAGTTCCAGCTGTTTTGCCTCTTACCTGCGCCTTCTGACTGTGCTGCACCTGCTGGAGGACATGATGGCACCCAGGCAACAGCCTTGAGGACTATGAAGCTGAGGCCAAACACATGCTCACCAAGAGGAAGGGCAATGATTTGGATACTGCCATGAAGAGGCCAGCTACTAAGAAAAGCCTAGCCAAAGCAGAGCCCAAGCAAAAGGCCATTGTGAAGAAGAATGCTGAGGAAGCAAAGCATGTCACACCAGCTTTCCCCAAAGGAATCTATGGATGTGTCAGATGCCGTGGCAGTGTGAGTGGCTGTGACAAGTGCCAGTCTCCCTACTTTGGGGGGACTCAGTCTCAGTTCAAGACAGGAATACAACAAGTGGTACAAGAAAAGCAGCAGGGGAACAAAAGGAAGTGTAAACATTTCCTTGGTCTGACAAAAGATCGTGGGCTGCCTTGTGGTAAATAACCATGCAAACACCGCAATGGTAAATCATACAGGCAGTGGGGGAAAACAGAAACGCTTAGGCTTTCTCTGGACATACTTATCGAGACATATTTTCCAGCATGAAAGCAAGTGGCCACTAACTTGCAGTGCTGCCCTTGGTTCTGCTTGTTGTTTTTCAGTTTTGGCTTCAAGAGCTATCATTTGAAATCCGTTTGCCTGCAAGGGCTTTTTTGTTTGAATCAGTAGTACAGCATTGTGGGCACAGCTGTCTGCAAGGCTACTGCATGAAGCAAGGCCTGGCCCAAGGCAATGTGTGCCAAATCTGCAAATGACATGTTTGGAGGCCATGTTAGCAGCAGGTTCCACAGCAGGCCATGGAACACTAGTTTTTGCCTTTCACACAGTCATACTCCAACATTGTCTCAAGAAATGCTTCCAGCCAGCCATGCCAGACTTTCCAAAATTGCAAAGTTTTAGACAGAGAATCCCATTTTGCAGCCAGTCAGCCCTTGAAGCCATATTGACTTTGGCAGCCCAGGAAGGCATTCCTGCCAGCCACAAAAGGAAACAAATCAGAGAGTTTGTTGAGCAGGTCATTGCTGGCCTTCAGCTACGATTTTGGAAGAGGACCCTGTGGAATTGGCATTTGCCAACATCTTTAGCTATTTGGCTGGTGCTTATGCAGCTGGTGGCTGCTTTGCGGATTATTTGGACAAGGTACATGACAACAATCCTAGTTCCTTCAGCAACCCTTGGTCTTGCATTCTTTATGTAGATGAACTGCACCCTGGAAACCAATTGGCAGGGAATTCTAGGAATACATGGGCAATTTACTGTTCATCTGCCCAGTTTGGGGCCACGCTGTCAAATTCTGAAAGTTGGTTGACATTGCTTGGGGAGAGGAGTAAGCAAGTCTCACAGCTGGCAGCCAGCATTGGCCAATGTTTCAGGTTGATCCTGGAGCACACGTTTGACAACAAATATGCTCATCCTCATTCCGGGGTACTTTTACAGGGAGGTCCTAAAAGACTGAAACTCTCTGTGGGATATTGCAACAGACCAAGAAATCCTGTCCTCGTGGGCAAGGATGCAAGAGAGGAGCACAGCTTGCAACAAAACCGAGTTCAGAAGGTGGAGCCAGGCTTCTGGGGTTGATTATTCCCAGCATTCACTCTTGCTGAGTGACAAGCTGAAGTCCCAGAACCTTCTGAGACCAATCACCCAATACATGCATGATTATATGCATGGGCTCTGCCCAAATGGTGTGCTGAACTGGGTATTTTTTTTTGTGGATCCAACCGCTTGCTTCCAGTGGTGTGGCTGAGATTTGGAAGGCGCATGGCTTTGTGCAACTTTGGGCCCAGCCTGCCATTCACAAATGCAATTTGCAAAGGTTATTTCTGCCCAAAGCAGTGGAAGGCCACAAAAAAGCTGGGAAATTCAAATGCTCATCCTCAGAGATTCTGGGTCTGTACCAGGTGCTGGCACACTATGTCCAAATTTGCTGCTTGCCAATGGCATTTGTCTTCTGGGGCCAACTTGCTCTTTGGCTTGGTGCAAAGTTTTGGATTATTGCCTATCCATCCCTGCTTTGAAAAAGCCTGACCACAAGCAATTGCTTTCATTTGTTGAAGCAGCATTGGAGGCAACTGTTGCAGCTGACTGGTCTGAAGAATTCGAGCCAAAGATGCACTGGTCACTTCATATTATAGTCAAAGTCTCCAGAGGCATGGCCAATTACCTGCATGCTGGACCATGGAAAGGAAGCACAAAGGCATTAGAAAACATGGGAATGTCTTGTGCAACACTACCCATTGGGAAACTTCTTTGATGAAGTCTGTCATTGCAGAGCACATCTGTACATTGGGTGAAGAGTCAAGATTGTTAGAGAAGGCACCTGCCTACAAAATGCAAAGGGGCCCCCACAAAGAAGATGACGGCATTCCTATGCAATGCTGGCGTGGTTCCTGTGGGAATGCCTTGCATGCAGAGCTCTTGTTGTAAACTTTTTTCTGGTGCAACAATTACTTCTGGTGATGTTGTCTGTTTGCACAATGTGGATGGAGGCTCACCAGCTTTCAATGCAGCTCAAGAGCATTGCTTTTTGAAAGTCCCATGTGGTGATGTGGCCCTTGTCGAAAAATATTTGTTCCAGGAAAATTCAAACAAACAAAATGTTTCCAAATGGACAGTGGCGGTGCCCAGAAATCCGGGTCTTGCTTCTTTACAAGAAATCTCGTGTCCTGTCACTTACAATGCTGCCAAAGGCAGGGTGACATGCCTCACCCCTGCATTCTTGCAACTTTGAAGGGACATGCAATTTCCATCCACAGCAAATGTCTTTGGAAAACAAGCTTCGGTGGTATGCACAACAGCCGCAACGTTTTATTTTTACTAATCTTTCTGAAGCCTGCTGCAAAGCCAACCGCTGGAAACACTTCAGCTGGGTTTCCGTGAGTTAAATGGCCACAAATCCTGTTGAACTTCACCTCACTCTGCACCAAAGCCTCCCGGAACCTTCTCCGGAACCTTCACCAGAACCCTGTTGAACCTAACCTGGCTCTGCACCAAAGCCTCCCGGAACCTTCTCCGAGCCCTGTTGAGCCTGCCCTGGCTCTGCACCAAAGCCTCCCGGAACTTTATCCGGAACCCTGTTGAACCTACCAAAAGGCTCTGGAGGATTAAAAGGATTAAAAGGATTAAATCATTTAATCCTTTTAATCCTTTTAATCCTTTTAATCATTTTAATCCTTTTAATCCTCCAAACCTCCCCGAATCCCGAGAAAAGCCCCGCACTTTAATTCTTTAAATCCTTTTAATCCTTTTAATCCGTTTAATCCTTTTAATCCTCCAAACCTCCCCGAATCCCGAGAAAAGCCCCGGATTAAATGATTTAATCCTTTTAATCCTTTTAATCCTCCAAAGCCTCTGGAGGATTAAAAGGATTAAAAGGATTAAATGCGTGGTTCTTAATCCTCCAGAGCTTTTGGGGGATTAAAAGGATTAAAAGGATTAAATCATTTAATCCTTTTAATCCCTTTAATCCTTTTAATCCTTTTAATCCTTTTAATCCTCCAAAGCCTCTGGAGGATTAAAAGGATTAAAAGGATTAAATGCGTGGTCCTCACATTGGGGTTCTGGGGGCTCTGGAGGATTAAAAGGATTAAAAGGATTAAACGGATTAAAAGGATTAAAAGGATTAAATCATTTAACCCTTTTAATCCTGTTAATCCTCCAAAGCCTCTGGAGGATTAAAAGGATTAAAAGGATTGAATGCGTGATCCTCACATTGGGGTTCTGGGGGCTCTGGAGGATTAAAAGGATTAAAAGGATTAAAGGGATTAAAAGGATTAAATCATTTAATCCTTTTAATCCATTTAATCCCCCAAAGGCTCTGGAGGATTAAAAGGATTAAAAGGATTAAATCATTTAATCCTGTTAATCCGTTTAATCCCCCAAAGGATCTGGGGATATTAAAAGGAATTAAAGGATTAAAATCATTTAATCCTTTTAATCATTTAATCCCCAGAGATCTGGAGTTCTAAGGACCCAAGCATTGGATTAAATGTTTAATCCTTTTAATCCTTTTAATCCTCCAAAGCCTCTGGAGGACTAAAGGGATTAAAAGGATTAAATGCTTGGTCCTCACATTGGGGTTCTGGGGGCTCTGGAGGATTAAAAGGATTAAAGGGATTAAAAGGATTAAATGATTTAATCCTTTCAATCCATTTAATCCCCCAAAGGCTCTGGAGGATTAAAAGGATTAAAAGGATTAAATCATTTAATCCTTTTAATCCGTTTAATCCCCCAAAGGCTCTGGAGGATTAAAAGGATTAAAAGGATTAATGCGTGGTCCTCACATTGGGGTTCTGGGGGCTCTGGGAGGATTAAAGGATTAAAAGATATTAAAGGGATTAAACGATGAAATAATTAATCCTTTTAATCCTTTTAATCCCCCAAAAGCTCTGGAGGATTAAAAGGATTAAAAGGATTAAATCATTTAATCCTTTTAATCCATTTAATCCCCCAAAGGCTCTGGAGGATTAAAAGGAATAAAAGGATTAAATCATTTAATCCTTTTAATCCATTTAATCCCCCAAAGGCTCTGGAGGATTAAAAGGATTAAAAGGACTAAAAGGATTAAAAGGATTAAAGGGATTAAAAGGATTAAATAATTTAATCCTTTTAATCCCCCAAAAGCTCTGGAGGATTAAAAGGATTAAAAGGATTAAATCATTTAATCCTTTTAATCCTTTTAATCCTCCAAAGCCTCTGGAGGATTAAAAGGATTAAAAGGATTAAATGCGTGGTCCTTAATCCTCCAGAGCTTTTGGGGGATTAAAAGGATTAAAAGGATTAAATCATTTAATCCTTTTAATCCCTTTAATCCTTTTAATCCTTTTAATCCTCCAAAGCCTCTGGAGGATTAAAAGGATTAAAAGGATTAAATGCGTGGTCCTCACATTGGGGTTCTGGGGGCTCTGGAGGATTAAAAGGATTAAAAGGATTAAACGGATTAAAAGGATTAAAAGGATTAAATCATTTAACCCTTTTAATCCTGTTAATCCTCCAAAGCCTCTGGAGGATTAAAAGGATTAAAAGGATTGAATGCGTGATCCTCACATTGGGGTTCTGGGGGCTCTGGAGGATTAAAAGGATTAAAAGGATTAAAGGGATTAAAAGGATTAAATCATTTAATCCTTTTAATCCATTTAATCCCCCAAAGGCTCTGGAGGATTAAAAGGATTAAAAGGATTAAAAGGATTAAATCATTTAATCCTGTTAATCCGTTTAATCCCCCAAAGGCTCTGGAGGATTAAAAGGATTAAAAGGATTAAATCATTTAATCCTTTTAATCCTTTTAATCCTTTTAATCCCCCAGAGATCTGGAGTCTAAGGCCCAACATAGGGGGGGGGGGTGTTAAATGATTTAATCCTTTTAATCCTTTTAATCCTCCAAAGCCTCTGGAGGATTAAAAGGATTAAAAGGATTAAATGCGTGGTCCTCACATTGGGATTCTGGGGGCTCTGGAGGATTAAAAGGATTAAAAGGATTAAAAGGATTAAATCATTTAATCCTTTTAATCCTTTTAATCCCCCAAAGGCTCTGGAGGATTAAAAGGATTAAAAGGATTAAATCATTTAATCCTTTTAATCCTTTTAATCCTCCAAAGCCTCTGGAGGATTAAAAGGATTAAAAGGATTAAATGCGTGGTCCTCACATTGGGGTTTCTGGGGGCTCTGGAGGATTAAAAGGATTAAAAGGATTAAAGGGATTAAACGGATTAAATAATTTAATCCTTTTAATCCTTTTAATCCCCCAAAAGCTCTGGAGGATTAAAAGGATTAAAAGGATTAAATCATTTAATCCTTTTAATCCTTTTAATCCCCCAAAGGCTCTGGAGGATTAAAAGGATTAAAAGGATTAAATCATTTAATCCTTTTAATCCGTTTAATCCCCCAAAGGCTCTGGAGGATTAAAAGGATTAAAAGGATTAAATCATTTAATCCTTTTAATCCTTTTAGTTCTTTTAATCCCCCAGAGATCTGGAGTCTAAGGCCCAAGCATTGGATTAAATGATTTAATCCTTTTAATCCTTTTAATCCTCCAAAGCCTCTGGAGGATTAAAAGGATTAAAAGGATTAAATGCGTGGTTCTTAATCCTCCAGAGCTTTTGGGGGATTAAAAGGATTAAAAGGATTAAATCATTTAATCCTTTTAATCCCTTTAATCCTTTTAATCCTTTTAATCCTTTTAATCCTCCAAAGCCTCTGGAGGATTAAAAGGATTAAAAGGATTAAATGCGTGGTCCTCACATTGGGGTTCTGGGGGCTCTGGAGGATTAAAAGGATTAAAAGGATTAAACGGATTAAAAGGATTAAAAGGATTAAATCATTTAACCCTTTTAATCCTGTTAATCCTCCAAAGCCTCTGGAGGATTAAAAGGATTAAAAGGATTGAATGCGTGATCCTCACATTGGGGTTCTGGGGGCTCTGGAGGATTAAAAGGATTAAAAGGATTAAAGGGATTAAAAGGATTAAATCATTTAATCCTTTTAATCCATTTAATCCCCCAAAGGCTCTGGAGGATTAAAAGGATTAAAAGGATTAAATCATTTAATCCTGTTAATCCGTTTAATCCCCCAAAGGCTCTGGAGGATTAAAAGGATTAAAAGGATTAAATCATTTAATCCTTTTCATCCTTTTAACCTTTTAAATCCCTCAGAGATCCTGAGTCTAGGCCCAATGCATTGATTACAATGATTAATCCGTTAATCTTTTAAATTCCATCCACATAGCCTCTGGAGGATAAAAGGATTAAAAGGATTAAATCATTTAATCCTTTTAATCCATTTAATCCCCCAAAGGCTCTGGAGGATTAAAAGGATTTAAAGGATTAAATGATTTAATCCTTTTAATCCTTTTAATCCCCCAAAGGCTCTGGAGGATTAAAAGGATTAAAAGGATTAAATCATTTAATCCTTTTAATCCATTTAATCCCCCAAAGGCTCTGGAGGATTAAAAGGATACCTACATACCTACATACCTACATACCTACATACCTACATACCTACATACCTACATACCTACTACATACCTACATACCTACATACCTACATACCTACATACCTACATACCTACATACCTACATACCTACATACCTGCATACCTACATACCTACATACCTACATACCTACATACCTACATACATGCATCCATGCATACATGCATACATGCATACATGCATACATGCATACATGCATACATGCATACATGCATACATGCATACATGCATACATTCATACATGCATACATGCATACATGCATACATGCATACATACATGCATACATGCATGCATGCATGCATGCATACATACATACATATATATATTATATTATATATATATACATACACATAAATATATCTCTGTATTTTTTATGCATGTGCGACCACCAACGAATGTCCTGATCGCCATGGCCCCCGAGACCAATGACGAATGGGTCACCGGCGAGGTGCCGGTTATTGGGTACCGGGTCGCGGCCGGTTCAGACATGTTGATCCAATGAAGTGCCCTCTGGTAATTTAACAGTTTGCTTTTGAAAATGGCCCAGTTATAGTTGATTTACCCTATTAGAAGTGGTGATTTTCCATTAACAATTGTGATTTATAGTTGATTTACCC
Source organism: Cladocopium goreaui (assembly GCA_947184155.2). Lineage (NCBI taxonomy): Eukaryota > Dinophyceae > Suessiales > Symbiodiniaceae > Cladocopium > Cladocopium goreaui. The sequence goes on from CAMXCT020002920.1 coordinate 77,226, forward strand.
TATTAGAAGTGGTGATTTTCAATACTTATGTTAGTTTACCAGGGTGTAATTACAATTGAAATATGGTTTTTTGAAGTAATATTAGAACTACAGCAATGTGCATTGATATTGACTATAGTAATGTATACGATTAAAATCAAATCTGATTAAATAGATGGGCACTGTATATATAATCTGCAGTAATAGTGGTTACAATGTAGGATCTATATTTTTCTAGATATTATTGATAAGTAATAGCTAATTAGGTGTTATACTGATTTTATGACTGATCAGACCAACCCATTAGAATATGCGTAATCCATTGAATAGATGGGTAACACATGGTAATGCAACTATATTATACTATAGTAATATATCTAATCACAGGGATGGAAAGTCATCATCCAGTTTCTGGTTTCCCTTAAATCATACATGACTACTAAGTTACTAAGCCATTTCGGCTAAAACTTAAGGGGTTCCACATTTTCCCCGTGGACATGTTTCCAAGGTGAGCCTGGAGTTGACTGGAAACCATGTCACATTCATCCAATGCGGCTTTATTTTACCAATTTCTTTTGTTTTTTCAATCATACACAAGATAGTCTGGTTGGTGGTTTCAAACATGTTTATTTTCTATGTCATATATGGGATAATCCTTCCCATTGACGAACTCATATTTTTCAAGATGGTTAAAACCACCAACTAGTAGTGTTTGAAGGCAAACTTTGGATCACCCGATGCCATTGCCGTCAGCACAGAGGCTCAAAACAGATCCCGGATTCACCCGTTGCCGCCGTCCCACTGCGTTGCAGCGGATTCGTCCTACCGTCCCCGTCGTTATGGACAGCTCTCCCTTGGAACAGGAAGTCAATGTGGTGAACACTTTCTTGCAGGCCTTTTTTGACAGGGTAAGATGACTTTGAGCCACCCCTACTAATTATCAGTTGATGATTATTGCATTATATACTTATAGAGAATTCTGTGATTCTGCCTATATATGCACATACAGATGGATTTATATATAGACTTCAGAAACATAAAATGTTGATTTGACTTTGACCCTGGGGATATCAAAAGGCTTTGGTGCTCCGCAGGCTTGATCTCAGTAGGTTCATCCCCGTCCAGCTGTCCGCCCAGTCATGGGATGTGACGATTGTGGTATTTCCACTAGAAGCAGAAGCCTAGCACAGTATATACTGTATTAGAATATAAATATATATATATACATACATACACAATATGACAACATGTGTACACATTACGTGTATGTGTATAATGTGAATGATAGATACATGTACAACAGGTCAAAAGGTTCACAAAATCTTGTATCTCGATGCGCCCAGGTGACAGAGGTGAGCAAGGCCAAGGCCTACCGACGCTCGCAGACGGCCCCGGTGCGCGACGTGCTCGAAGTCCCCCAGGAGGGACTTGCCAGGGATTTCGCGATTTAGCCTCTGGTAAACATACAAAAAGCTATTGAACATGGCCCATAGAAATAGTGGATTTTACCATTAAAATTGGTGATTTTCCAGTTCGCAAACTGTTAGTTTACCAGAGGGTACCACCGGAAAAAATGGAGAGATTTCACCAGAAGGCGGGAAATCCACATGAATTCATCAAGAACAATGATGGAACACCATGGTGGATCTAGGGAAAAATCAACATGTTTTTCGCCAAACATGGGGGTTTAACATGGTTAACGGAACTTAACTAGGAACACTTGTGATTTCATGGGGGATGTAACTCGAAAAAATGGTGATTTTTCATGGGATAGAAGCAAGAACCTACCATTTTATGGTAGTTCACCCATTTTTGTTGGATTTACCATCTTTCATCATGAAACATGGTGGATTCATCAGGACCAGGAAAGGTTGATACAATGGGGATAGAACCCAGCTTTCCTAGGACAAATGGGGTAGATTTACCACACAAAACCCATGGACCTATGGATTCAGGGACATTCTTTGGGCTTTTTCTGGGGACTAATGATTTTCTTTGTACCATCAAAACCTTGTGGATGTATAAGACATCGGGATTTATTGGGCTGTTTATGAACATATCATTTTTATAGCACCAAACCAGCCATTGGGAATGGCATGATTTACCATCACAACATGGGAAATAATTGGGATACAATCGGGATTGTCGGGGGGATTGCTTGGGAAAAAATTGGGAATTCACCTAATTATTTAGCAATGGGGATGCACCTGTGATTTACCATGTAAAATGTGGAGTCAAAAATTGGGAAGATACCGAGGATATAATAGGGGATATAGGCCATATAGGGGTAATATGGTATACATAGTGGAATTGTGGATTTGTTTGATTTTTTGGTGACAACTGCCAAAGTTGATGGTTTATCAGCATTTGTTCGTATCCAAATTGCCACATAATGTTTTCATGATTACACCAGCCAAGAAAGGCTGGGCTTGTCAACTATTTGCACGGTGTTGAAATTGGAATTTGACTAATTACCAAAATTGATTGGGATTGGAGATGAAAACCAATCGAGATGAACATATGCTTACCGACAAATCCACAGTTGTTGGTCATGCAATGTCATGCATACCATCATTGCTGTTGCTTCAAAAACTTCTGCAAATGACCTTCTTTACGCTGTTGTTGCTTACAACCTCCTCATTTTGCTACATGGGTTTGTTCATGTTTGTTCAAAAACGGTGCCCAAAAACGCGAACTAAAGAACCGTGAAAATGAGGCGGCCCGAAACCGCTGGATTCATAAATACCTTGTCGTTTTGTTGTTTGGAGAAAACCCATGTGATCAGCACTTGCAGTATCACTTCGTTAAAAAACAAACTGTTTCTTCATTCGCATCGTAGTGTTCTGGTCCTCCATCACCGCAGGATGTGGACGAAGACGACGAAGATGAAGACGAAGAGGAAGAAAGCACTGCAGGTGTTGGATGGTCAAAAGTTCGCAGCAGTTAGATGAAGATCTCAAAATAAATTGAAGACGATTGGTGTAAGATGAAGGACAACAAACAAGGTCCAAGGGTTGAAGAAAAACCCTAAACCACGCTTGGACCTGGAGAGCCAGAAACCGTTCAAGAAGAACTTTGCAACTTATCTTTTTGAGTTCCTCAAAGCCCAGCAATTTTACACAGGTTACTCGGGTACCCATGGGTGGCAAAGCAGTGCAAATGGGTCAACTTGAGGACCTAAAGAATTGGATTCTTACCCTCTGGTAAACATACAAAAAGCTATAGAAAATCCCCATCTTTAATAGGTAAATCAACCATAAATCACCATTTTCAACAGCTATTTTAGTCTACCAAAACGTACTTGTGGCTCAGGGAATTTTTAAGTCTGACCCACGTCCAGCAGTCATCAATGGAAAGCAAAACAATACGTTCTGGTTCCCTGAACTTGGGCAGGTTTCTTAATATACCTTCTGGGACCTTCTGGTGATTTCACATGGCGGACAAATGGTACTTTGATGATGTTCCAATTTAAACAAATATCAGGTTTATAGGTGTTCCCGTTCAAACCATTCAAACCTCCATATAGTTCAGTTATGTTTCCCATATGTTCCCAATTTTATATATTTGATGTTTCCATAGTTTCCCCTATTTTTATGTTTTGTAGTTGACTTGGAAGATATGTTTTCACATGTTCCCATTTTCCATGTTAAGTTTACAGTAGTTTCCCCTATGTTTATGTTTTGTAGCTGACTTGGAAGATATGTTTTCCCATGTGTTCCCATTTTCCATGTTAAGTTACCATTTTACTTTCCCACGGTCCTGCAGGCGTGACGGAGAAGACCGAGAAGGAGGCCCTGCGGCGGAAAAAAGTCATAAAAAGTCGACTTCCAAATATGGGGAAGTTTGATGAAGTTTGACCAACCAAAATGCTGGCATGGTGGTTTTGTTAAAATTCATGTTGACTGGATTTGAATGGACTATGGAGAGAAATATGGGAGGTCGCAGTGTCGCTAATATTTTCTGGAGAAGGTCGGGATCTAAACAAGAAAAACGCATGAAAAAAACACCAAGAATTTATGGTGGTATATCATGGGATTTTATGGGGATATCATAGGGGATATTCTGGATACATTTGATCGCGTCACGAAGACATGATTAATATATAGGGCTAATCATCGAGCTTTTCAGCTTAGTGAATCATATTTATCCAGACAGATGGAACAAACCACAGGTTGGTGCCCCAGTTCGTTAGCTAAGTTGGTTTATAAGTTCAATAACTATGGTTTATAGGTTATATCTACAATTCATGGGATTATAACCCATTTTAATAACTGGGGGACACGAAGCCTTCGAGGGAAGAACCATGGATTTTCTTACTGATATGATCTACAAATGGTGCAAGTAGATTAGTTCACCCCGGTTTTAGGTGGGCCAACCAGACTTATCCAACTTATAACCAGGCATATATGGATGAACCATGATGAACCCATTTACTAAGTAGGACGAACCACAAAGCGATAGGGTAAATCTTCGCCGACCTCTCGGCAGTATCTCCCATTGCCGTGGGAGGATTGGTATCTCTTCAGAGTTGGAACCTGATGCACAGGATGTCACTCTGGATCCATTGGTCCATCGACTGAAAATCAATGGACGTCGTATTCTGTCAAAAGGTTTGGTTCCTTCAAGTACCATGTTCACCCAGGATGGTGTGCCCCGCAGTGATGTTTGTTGAATTATAAACCCCATAAACGCATCCATGATATAATATAGATATCTACCATAAACCATAGAATTCAGCCACTTATAAGGCAACTGCACGCTATCTT
>CAMXCT020002921.1:0-81921 GCA_947184155.2 Cladocopium goreaui
TCAAATCTTTGTAAATCTTATGTATATGAATATGTATATAATATATTTTAATACTTGTACACATTATAGTTAGATTATAGTTAGATTATGATAGATTTATATACACACTACTTAGATGATGATGATGATCTGGATAAATTATAACGACCTCACTGCGACCTCACTGGAAATCATGGTTAGTAAGGGAAATCATCCCCAAATGGCCTTAATTCAGGTTAGTGAAATATTATAATTTACCCAGATGATGATGATGGCAGGCCATGGCTTCTTTACGAGCTCCACTCGCTGAGCTCGTTGACAAGGCGGGTCACCTCTATTTTTTTGGGGGATTTCCAAATCGTCATAGGGGGTACCCCTTTATCGCTGGGTGGTTTATAATCATTGGATTGGTTTAAGGGAAAATCTAAAGGAAAACCTCATATTTGGTGGGGAAAAACATTCTTTCCTGTAGATTTTCCCTTAAACCAACCCATTGATATAAGGGACAATTCCATCTATAAATGGATGATAACTGGGGTAATCACCCATATGTTGGTGGAAACCTCCATATATGACTGGAATAAACTATCCAGTAACCAGCTATGACTTAGGGTACCGTTTGGGTCCGGGAATTAATAGTTCTCCTGATATTGAACACAGCTAATTTATTGGTATTGTATGGTATTGTATTTCTCAATTTGTACATTGGTTCCCCATTTTTTTTAGTTTTCCTATGGGTTCCCTATTTCCTTTAACAGCCCTTGTGGTCAATTTCGGGTCCCTTTTTGTTATTTCGTATCCCATATAGGGACCATCATTCCATCTGTGGGGCGTCCATAGTCATGGAGATCCCCTTTATCGCTTCATGGTCTTTTGTAATGGAAAATCCAAAAATCAAATGGATGATAACTAGGGGTAGCTCTATGACTTATGGTGCTTTAAAATGCGTTAAACCTAAAAAACAAATTTGGCAAGATATTGAAAGATATAAACCCACTATAAAAACCCATATTGTACAAGTAGTTCAATATGCTCGTATCTAACAGAAGTCCGACAGTTATTGGTTAGTGATGATGAAACCCACGCTCACGGAAATCAACCAGAATTTCCCCAACATGGTTGGTGGTGACTGGAATTTGGAACATGAATTATATTATTGGGACTTATTGGGATTAATGGATTGTAGTGGTTTACTGGATTTTAATGGATTTAAAATGATTTTAATGGATTTTTCCCATATATTGGGAAGAATAATCCCAACTGACGAACTCATATTTTTCAAAGGGGTAGGTATACCACCAACCAGCCCTCTTTTTTGTTCGGTTTGTGAAAAATCCCCGCTGTTTGCCGGGTTTTATACACCATCCACCTGGCCTGACAAGGTGAAAAAAACAGCAAAAATACAAGACCTAGGACGTCTATGGAAATATGGTGTCAGTGGAATTGATCAAGTTGGGAAGTCTATGGAATTTTCTTACAATTCCACTGGAATTGTGACAAAAAATGCAACTGATCAATGGAATTGCCAAGTTGATCTATTCTTGTCTGCAGATGATTTTCCATGGTTTTTCCATGGTTTTTCGACTTTTCGTGGCCCTGTTTTTTTTTGGTTCACCCCGCAGGCAACAAAAGCAGGGATGGATGAGAACACTCCAAGCGACTTGCTTGTGGCTTTACCCAAAGATCTTTCGAGGCTTGGAGTTTCTCCTGTTGCTGCATTGATTGCTGCGGTTTCCACAATGATGCTGTGGTGTTTCTATGTTTTTTGTTCACTTGTGCAAAAAAAGTCAGTTAGTCGCGCGAAATCTGTTCCTGTTTGTTAGTGCTAGGCTCTCGAATATGAACGTGAGATGCCATGGCAGACCTGAGTCACTGAAAGAGTTGGTGGCATCCATCCATTTCCCATTTCCGTGAAACCAGGATAATCCGATTCCCCAAATATATTCCAGCCTTTCCCAGAAACCGTGGTTTATTACCCTCCGGTAAACTAGCATAACTATGGAAAATCACCATGTTTCATGGGAAAACTCACTATTTCAATGGCCATTTTCAATAGCAAACTGTTGACAACCAGAGGGTATTATTAGATCATCTTAGCATATCTTAGTTCTGTAAAAATTTCAGGTCCCTTGATGCTGTTGACCGGGATGATAGCCTGGATGACAATTGGAGATGGGAGGGGATTCCTGAGTAGGCCCCCATCAAGAATTTCGGGCTCCTCATAAATTCCATGAATATGTTGGCATATTTGGCTTGTATGCTTGGTACTGTAGTTAGAATATGGGTTTGTCATGATGTCATGGTTTGCCCAAGCATATCATATATCCCAAAGTGAAATATCCCTTGCCGTGAATGGGACGCATCAATGTGACTTTCACAATTTTGAGGAGTTTTATGCTCCAACTGTTAAAGGAATGTGATGAGTATTTGAGTAGGGCCTTGCAAGATAGTTGAAGGCAAGAGCAAAAAGAAAAGTAAAGGGATGTATTTGGTGGAAACTGGGTAAGCAACTGCAATAAGAACATCCTTGCGGAAGGGGCAATAGCGCTACCAGTGACGCTTAGCGGAGGTGCGCTGTTTGCTAATTGAAAACTATTCGAATTCCCGTCAAGTTTGATCATCAAGAAAGGTGAAAATTATGGGCTTGAAACTTCAAATTATTTCATTTCTGGGTTACCACATTTTTTGGGAATACCCTCCGGTAAGTAAATATTGGAGATCCATGCGCTTTCCACATGGATATGTGCCGAACAACCCCATTGTAACCTAGTGAGCACCAAAGAAGCTGATAAATGGATGTTCATCCCCTCCAAACATGGTAGAATAAATAATAGGTTTTGATAGTGTCTATCTTGATTTACGTTATTCTACTCGGCTTTGATAGTTTCTTTTTTGATTTATGTGATTCTACTCTATCCCCAAAAAGATCGTATGTAAAATCCTATGAAAATAGTGATCAGTTCAACCTCCCAATATCTTTCTGGAGGTTACTACAGGCAAACCCAGTTCGTTGCTGCGACATGCTGCGACGTTCTGCAGGCGCTTTGCACGGCTGCGAGGAAGCATTTTGGGAGCTACCAAGAATGCGAATGCCCTGGTCGTCCGGGCCCAAAAAAGAGCACCACATCTTTCATCTGTGGATGGTTGGGAGATCCCGCAGCAGTTGATAGCCTCTGGTTATGTCAACAGTTTGCTATTGAAAATGGTGATTTATAGTGGATTTACCCATTAAAAATGGTGATTTTCCATGGTTATGTTAGTTTACCAGAGGGTAATTGATAGATTTGATAGGTGTTTGATCTCATTATTTTAGGGTACAGTTTCAACCATCCTTTTGGTGGTGGATTTCGCAACCACAGTATTTCTGGGTAAATTATATCCATGGCAGTATGTACTTGGTATTTCATGAAAAACATGGAGATCACTGGAACATATAACATAATGGCAAGTGGTACCCTCTGGTAAATAAACATAGACCCTGAAAATCACCAATTTTTAATAACTAGTCTTCCAACCCCTATCTGCCAGGGTCTATGTTAATTTACCAGAGGGTATATACCGGCGATTTTTCTAGGATTGATGTTAAACCAAATCCAATATTCTATTTATATGAATGATGTGAATGTCAGTATGAATGTCAGTTGTTAATGGTATATATGGAAATCGTTGAAAAACGACACTTCTAACAGAAGAAAGACCAGTTCAATAGCTAGGGGATGGTAGGATTATCATCCAGATAAAATTTACAATGTGGATGTACAGTATCTACAGTATATCCGCTGGTAATCAAACGTGGCAATGTAAAATCCCTCATTCAGAGAGGATTTTCCCGGGAATTGGTCAATTGCAATGTTTGGTGACAGAAGGGTACGAATTTGATCTTTGGGTGCAGGATGGGGCCCCCCAGTTATAAGTTGGTTTATAAACCATGAATTAATCCCCATTAACTAGTTCGTGAAATATCTACCATAAACCATAGAATTCAACCACTTATAAACCAACTGAACGCGAGCTCGACTGGGGGCCCCATCTTGTGCTCAAAGATGGTGAATCTCTACACCATTTATGGCAGAGGTTGGGGGGGTTTTTGGAGGTCAAAAAGCCATGGGTTTTTACATGTTGATCAGACGGGGATGTAAGCAAAAGAACCGGGAATGTAAGCAGCCAGCGGACACAGGGCTATAGGATGTATTATACATAAAGCAATGAAGCAGTCGGGCTTGATGTTGACTGAAATCGACCAACCCGCAGCAGAAGCAGCGGTCACCCTTCTGCACCACCTTGAGCTCAATTGGCATCATGGCTCATGATGGTTCTATGTTGATTCCAATCAACATAGGTTGGCTGGACCATGACATGCAACAAGTTTGCCCTCATTCTATGCAGAAGATCATTCAAACGGTCTGTCCAAGACCACAGAACTCGATAGTGGAGACAGTCTGGAGCTTCCACTTGTGGAGGACCGGATCTTGGAAGAAACCAGCCGCTGGTCAGCTATGGATCAGTATTGATTTTCATAGAGCTGGATATGGGAATGGGTCAATACCCATGATGTCCATGTGAAATATATGAATCAGGGGGCAGAGATCCTTCCCTACAAGCTATTTGCTGTGAAAACCAGGAGATTGCAGGGTCTAGGGTCCAGATTTCCCAAGTCTCTACTGGTTGTATATTTATATATCCAACTGACGAACTCCATGATTTTTCAGAGGGGTTGGTTGAAACCACCAACCAGTTCTACAATCACCAAGGCCAAAATAGGGGATTCTCCACATGATCACTGGCCCAACGGGGAATCCCATTCCCATTCTGAACCAACTGGAACTGATGACGCTCCAAGGTACGCTCCCCGGAACCGGGCATGGAGGATGATGCCACGTCCGGCACGCCGGCCGTGCCTTTGTCCCGACAATGTCCCGATCGTCCCGAGAGGACGAGCCGAAAACCAAGATTGTTTGATGGTTATAAGATGAGTATAACAGTGGAAGAATTAATAGTGGTTAATAGTGGTTAATAGTGATTAATAGTGGTTAATAGTGGTTAATAGTGGTTAATAAACCCAATAGTAATTGGAAATTTGACATAATGTGGGTAAAAACAATGTCATAAACCACCCATGACTGGGAATGGTTTATACATGTTTATATCATCTATAAAATTTGTGATTTGGGGGATGTGGTATTGTTGTTTTACCCACATTATCCATATCCCACATTAACCATTCCATGTGTAGACAATCCCATGATGATGATATTAAGAATGATAGTGTAGCCTTTGGTAATTTGACATACCCTCTGGTAAACATACAAAAAGCTATTGAACATGGCCATAGAAATAGTGGATTTACCCATTAAAAACGACCTCACTGCGACCTCGCTGGGAATCATGGTTAGTAAGGGAAATCATCCCCAAATGGCCTTAATTCAGGTTAGTGAAATGTTATAATTTACCCGGAGTAATAATAATAACATCTTTGATTGTTGAAACATGTTACAACGATCATATTGATGGGTGAATCACAATTTTTGCTGGTCAACTTTTGTTGCGGTCTCTTATTTTAGAAGATCTTTTAAACATATCCCAGCCAAGGTAGATGGAAGCATCAAGGAGCTCTCCAGTTTCATTGCTTGCTCTGAAGCCCTGGAGCGTTGCCTGACATCAATGGCTGTCACTGGTCAACCCTCTGGGATGAGAGATCACCAGATATAAATATATATATATAAATATAGTAGATCTACTATATCTGATGATTTGTAGCACTGAAATCATAAATTTTAAATCTATTATTGAAATAAATTATATATTTAGATTTCATATGTTTTCATATGATTTCATATCCACGTGTGATTCAGTGGAAACCCCCAAGTTAGATGACTCTCATTGGGGTTGTCAACCCCAATCAACCCCAACCATTGGGGCTTGCGAGGAGCCTGGGACATTCGGTTCCCATGGGTTGACTCGTGTGGTGGCATGTATGGCATGTATATGTACATGCATACCATGTCATACCATGTCATACCATGTCATACCATGTCATAGACGTACACACTTTAAATTTCAAATGTACATACATACATACATATATATATATATATAGGTTCCCGTTTTCGATCGCGTTGCGTTGACGCGTTGACCGCACGACCCAAGGCTCCGGTGCGTGGTCGTGCTTGGATACCAAGAATCGGCAGGAGGCGCCTCATTTTTTCTACGGGGAGTCATCCTTGAGAACCAATTGAAATATGGCTTCAACTGCAAACATGACTATGATATCTGGGATATCATTGAATATATATATATACACATATATATATATATATTCACATACATATATATGTATATAGGTAATATATGGTAATATCGAATATATGGTTGTATATAGTTGGATTGGATATCATGACAAAAAAGTGCCCAGCAGTTTTTCTGGGTGTGTCTGCAAATAGCCCAGCAGTTTTTCTGGATGCCGCGTTGGGAGGAGATATGATTGGTTTCACTGGATAACTATATAATGTGTGATATGTTTTATATATATATTGTTTATAATGTCATAGACAGCTAGACGCGTTTATACATAAATATATATATATATACTCATATACTTATATATATACATACATACATAATTATAATATATATATAGGATGTTTAAAGATAACTATATACATATATATATGTTAGAGAGACCTTTCTGTACTATTTGACGGCTGAAGATTCCTTCTGAATTTCCTTTAAGTTAGAGCTCTAAATTTTAATAAATAAAATAAATATTTATTTTATTTATTTTCTCAGGAGCTCTAAATTTTAATAAATAAAATAAATAAAATAAATATTTATTTTGTTTATTTTATTTATTTTCTCAGGAGCTCTAAATTTTAATAAATAAAATAAATAAAATAAATATTTATTTTCACAGCCAAATCTTCTCCACGCAGACCTCCAAAATAAAATAAATAAAATAAATAAAATAAATATTTATTTTATTTATTTTATTTATTTTCTCAGGAGCTCCAAATTTTAATAAATAAAATAAATAAAATAAATATTTATTTTATTTTATTTATTTTATTTATTTATTTTCTCAGGAGCTCTAAATTTTAATAAATAAAATAAATAAAATAAATATTTATTTTATTTATTTTATTTATTTTATTTATTTTCTCAGGAGCTCCAAATTTTAATAAATAAAATAAATAAAATAAATATTTATTTTATTTATTTTATTTATTTTCTCCGGAGCTCAAAATTTTAATAAATACAAAAAATAAAATAAAAATTTATTTTGTTTATTTTATTTATTTTATTTATTTTATTTTGAAGGTCTGTGTGGAGAAGAATTGGCTGAGAAAATAAATAAAATAAAAAAAATAAATAAAATAAATAAAATATATAAAATAAATAAAATAAATAAAATAAATATTCATTTTATTTATTTTATTTATTTTCTCCGGAGCTCCAAATTTTAATAAATACAAAAAATAAAATAAAAATTTATTTTATTTATTTTATTTATTTTATTTTGAAGGTCTGTGTGGAGAAGATATCGCTGAGAAAATAAATAAAATAAAAAAAAAATAAAATAAACAAAATATATAAAATAAATAAAATAAATAAAATAAATATTCATTTTATTTATTTTATTTATTTTCTCCGGAGCTCCAAATTTTAATAAATACAAAAAATAAAATAAAAATTTATTTTATTTATTTTATTTATTTTATTTATTTTCTCAGGAGCTCTAAATTTTGATAAATAAAATAAATAAAATAAATATTTATTTTATTTATTTTATTTATTTTATTTATTTTATTTATTTTATTTATTTTATTTCTATTTATTTATTTTCTCAGGAGCTCCAAATTTTAATAAATAAAATAAATAAAATAAATATTTATTTTCTCAGCCAAATCTTCTCCACGCAGACCTCCAAACTAAAATAAACAAAATAAATAAAATAAATAAAATAAATAAAATAAATAAAATAAATATTTATTTATTTATTTTTTTCTCCGGAGCTCCAAATTTTAATAAATAAAATAAATAAAATAAATATTTCTTTTATTTATTTTCTCAGGAGCTCCAAATTTTAATAAATAAAATAAATAAAATAAATATTTATTTTTTTTCTTTTATTTATTTTCTCAGGAGCTCCAAATTTTAATAAATAAAATAAATAAAATAAATATTTATTTTGTTTATTTTATTTATGGTCTCAGAAGCTTCAAAATTTAATAAATAAAATAAATAAAATAAATATTTATTTTCTTAGCCAAATCTTCTCCACGCAGACCTCAAAAACAAAATAAATAAAATAAATAAAATAAATATTTATCTTATTTATTTTATTTATTTTCTCAGGAGCTCTAAATTTTAATAAATAAAATAAATAAAATAAATATTTATTTTATTTATTTTCTCAGGAGCTCCAAATTTTAATAAATAAAATAATTATTTATTTTATTTATTTTATTTATTTTATTTATTTTATTTTGAAGGTCTGTGTGGAGAAGATTTGGCTGAGAAAATAAATATTTATTTTATTTATTTAATTTATTAAAATTTGAAGCTTCTGAGAAAATAAATAAAATAAATAAAATAAATATTTATTTTATTTATTTTATTTATTAAAATTTGCAGCTCCTGAGAAAATAAATAAAATAAATAAAATAAATATTTATTTTATTTATTTTATTTATTAAAATTTGGAGCTCCGGAGAAAATAAATAAAATAAATAAAATAAATATTTATTTTATTTATTTTATTTATTTTCTCAGAAGCTTCAAAATTTAATAAATAAAATAAATAAAATAAATATTTATTTTCTTAGCCAAATCTTCTCCACGCAGACCTCCAAAACAAAATAAATAAAATAAATAAAATAAATAAAATAAATAAAATAAATAAAATAATTATTTATTTTATTTATTTTATTTATTTTCTCAGGAGCTCCAAATTTTAATAAATAAAATAAATAAAATAATATTTATTTTATTTATTTTATTTATTTTCTCAGGAGCTCTAAATTCTAATAAATAAAATAAATTAATATTATTTTGTTTATTTTAATTTTCTCAGGAGCTCAATTTATAAATAAAATAAATAAAATAAATTATTTATTTTATTTATTTATTTATTTTCTCAGGAGCTCTAAATTAATAAATAAAATAAATAAAATAAATATTTATTTTATTTTATTTTATCGTTAAAAATTTAAATTAAATATTTATTTTATTTATTTTATTTATTTTATTTATTTTATTTTGAAGGTCTGTGTGGAGAAGATTTGGCTGAGAAAATAAATATTTATTTTATTTATTAAAATTTGGAGCTCCGGAGAAAATAAATAAAATAAATAAAGTAAATAAAGTAAATAAAATAAATAAAATAAATAAAATAAATATTTATTTTATTAATTTTATTTATTCAAATTTGGAGCTCCGGAGAAAATAAATAAAATAAATAAAATAAATAATTATTTTATTTATTTTATTCATTAAAATTTGGAGCTCCTGAGAAAATAAATAAAATAAATAAAATAAATAAAATACATATTTATTTTATTTATTTTATTTATTTTATTTATTTTATTTATTTTATTTTTTTTCTTCGGAGCTCCAAATTTTAATAAATAAAATAAATATTTATTTTATTTATTTTATTTATTTTCTCAGGAGCTCCAAATTTTAATAAATAAATCAACAAAATAATTATTTATTCTATTTATTTAATTTATTTTCTCAGGAGCTCCAAATTTTAATAAATAAAATAAATAAAATAAATATTTATTTTATTTATTTTATTTATTTTATTTATTTTATTTATTTTATTTTGGAGGTCTGTGTGGAGAAATTTGGCTGAGAAAATAAATATTTATTTTATTTATTTTATTTATTAAAATTTGGAGCTCCGGAGAAAATAAATAAAATAAATATTTAATTTTATTTTTTATTTATTTTCTCCGGAGCTCCAAATTTTAATAAATAAAATAAATAAAATAAATATTTATTTTATTTATTTTCTCAGGAGCTCCAAATTTTAATAAATAAAATAAATAAAATAATTATTTATTTTATTTATTTTATTTATTTTATTTTATTTTTATTTTTTTTATTTTATTTATTTTATTTTGGAGGTCTGTGTGGAGAAGATTTGGCTGAGAAAATAAATGTTTATTTTATTTATTTGATTATTAAATTTCAAAGCTTCTGAGAAAATAAATAAATAAATAAAATAAATATTTATTTTATTTATTTTATTTATTTTCTCAGGAGCTCACAAATTTAATAGATAAAATAAATATTTTTTTTTATTTTATTTATTTTCTCAGGAGCTCTAAATTTTAATAAATAAAATAAATAGAATAAATATTTATTCTATTTATTTTATGTATTTTCTCAGGAGCTCCAAATTTTAATAAATGAAATAAATATTCATTTTTTTATTTTTTTAATTTTATTTAGTTAATTTATTTTATTTATTTTATTTTGGAGGTTTGTGTGGAGAAGATTTGGCTGAGAAAATAAATATATTTTTTTTTATATTTTATTTATTAAAATTTGGAGCTCCGGAGAAAATAAAAAAAAAATAAAATAAATATTTATTTTATTTATTTTCTCAGGAGCTCCAAATTTTAATAAATAAAATAAATAAAATAAATATATATTTTAATTTTTTTTATTTTTTTATTATGTTTATTTTATTTTGGAGGTCCGCGTGGAGAAGATTTGGCTGAGAAAAATACTGGGCAACATGCATCTTGTGACCATATGGAACGTATGTTGAGGCAGAACCGTGACAGTCATGGAAAACGTGGTGAAACACAAATCAAGTAGATATAGTGGGAGAATAGGTTTCAACAAGTGTCCTGAAATACTGTTTTCAGAGCCCAAAAAAGGGCTAATTAGGACACTTGTTGAAAACATATGTCAATTCCTCTCACAAAAGCATGCAAATAAACTCAAAAGTAAAAAATGCAAAAACCAAGAAACCGCAAAAGCCAACGAGCCAAAATAACGTCAAGTATATACCTTCAATATGTATTACATTGAATTTATTTCATATTTTTTTTTCTTCAGAAATCGTTTGCGAAGATGACTTTACTTCAGAACATCTACTTTTACCTGAGAAGTCACTGGGAGAAATTTTGTTTTTCTTTCATGGTATTTACATTTTGCAGCAAAGGACTCAAAGGACATAAACTTATACAGGTTCCACATGCTAATTTCTTCACATTCCTCACAACATTTAACATTCCTTCTGTCTCCACTATCAGATTCACGGAAATTCGGAAAAGCTATCACACATCTTTTGGCGCATTCTTGATGCACTTTTGATGCACGTTTCCTTTTTTTTACATTTTACTAATTCTGCAAAAATCCACAAAAAAAATTATGCAAAATCTTCTGGATCAGTAAAATTGCTAAATTAGTGAAATTACTAGCTTTGGAGACTTAGGGTAGACATGTTTCCATCAGAGAATTTACTTGAGATGGGTTGTGCTGAGAATATTGACTTTACTTTTGGCAATCTATAAAAAGTCCTTACGTGACTGGTCACTTGCAAAGATTCTGGCTTTACTTGGCCATATCCATTAAACATACAAGTATGTGACAAAACCAATCCTTTGTTATGGAAAAATTGGATTGTCACATTGTGAACTAAAACAACATTCACTAAATCTAAAAAATGCTGCTGCATTTGTGTTACAAAATCACAATTTCAATCAAACATGCTAAGAAAAAAATGCACGGTCGATGCACTTTTGATACACTTTTGATGCACTTTTGGTTTTTCACAAAATTTACTAACATCAAGAAAACTGGAGAAAAAAATACGTAAATTCTTCCCTTTTAGTAAATTTACTAAATTAGTTAATTTACTAGTTTTGGAGACTCAGGGTTGGGAGTGAGATTTTTCTCAGTTTGCCAGCCCCTAAATGTGTTGCTTGTTGGAGGAGCTTTCCAAATACAAGCAAATTAGAAAATGCAATGTCGCAAGTTTCGAAAAGGAAAAAAATCAGCTAAGAAAATGCGACGTCGCAAGTTGCAAAAAAAATGCAACTCAGAAAATGCAACTTTGGAAGTTGCATTTTTTCGCATTCTCCGTTGCATTTGTTTTGGTGCCGTTGCATTTTTGTTTGCATTTTTTACTTTTTTTTTCGTAAAAAAAATACAAAAGTTGATCAAAGTTGCAAAAAAATGCAGCGGAGAAAATGCAACGTCGCAAGTTGGAAGTTGCATTTTTTTTGCATTTTCCGTTCCGGATGAACTGTTTATGTATGTATCGTATTTTTGTTTCTCTCCACCCATTTGCCTTTCATTACACCCCACCGCCCAACCCTTCATCGCGACCCTGCCCATCACCCCAACTTCATTTAACCCTCTCCGCTTTCCATGCATGCTCACTCCTCTTCACCCCTTTGTCCCCTAGCACCTTATCTTCAGAACAGGAATGCAGGTGTTGAGTGGAGGCAGAGATGAACATGTAGAAGGGTGGAGAGGGGGATGGAAGAGAACAAGTTTGCGGAGAAGTGAAAAGGCAAGGGAAGGAGCACAAGCAGTGGATCAAGCAAAAAACGAAATAAATATGCATCGTTTATCGTTTGTATCAATTTTTGGCGACCTTCTCAGCCCTTCACTCCACCCTTCATTTCACCCTTCACTCCATCCTCGCTCCGCCCTCGCTCCCCCCTCACAGAAAAAGCAACGAAAAGCATGCACTTTTACATTGCCTGAGAGGCAAAATGCCTTAGTCCACCCTATGCTTTGTAATGGCACTGCTGCTTTTGAATCATGTCTTAAGAGACTTGTTCCAATGCACATTGAAAAGTATGTCCAAAAAAGAAAGTAGACATACATTTTAATTTTGATCTTTGCAAGCAAATATAAGATGGAGCTGGAAAAGGCAATCACAATTGAACTTTAAAGTAGTTTTGAAGAAAGAAACGGCTAGATAAGAAAGCAGTCAGGATGAATTGCTTGCATCTATTTGATGTACATGTTCTTTTTCTCCATCCATCTGCCTTTCGCTACGCCCACCGCCCAACTCTTCATCGTGACCCCGCCCATCACCCCAACTTCATTTAATTCTCTCCGCTTTCCATCCCTGCTCACTACTCTCCACACTTTCTGCCCCTAAGATTCTTTTCGGAAAGAGGAATGAGGGTATTGAGCGGAGATGGACATGTAGAAGGGTGGAGAGGGGGAGAGAAGAGAAAAAGCCGCTGGAAAGTGAAAAGGGAAGAAGAGAATCCCAAGGAGTGGATCGCGCAAAGGATGTGAATAAATACAGTAGATGTATCCTTGTACTTGGTATCAATTTTTGATCACCTTCTCCACACCCCACCCTTCATTCCACCATCGCTCCAACCTCGCTCCACCCTCGCATCACCCTAGCATCATCTTCACCCAACCTCTCCAACCGTATCCACCCCTTCCACCTACCCTTCCACCCACAACTTTCCACCTGCTTCACCCCCTTTCTACGTCTTTCTCCTTTGTAGGTGGAGAGGGGGGAGGGCAAGAAGCTGTGGAGAAGTCTAGAGACCTTCACCTGACAATAACTAAAAACCTGTGATCCCTCAAGTCTTAAAATTTGACCCATGTTCATTTGTGAGAACATTTGTTTCCCAAAAAAGTGAGCTGCAGGTGCCAGTATTGTGGTTTCAGAACCCCGTCATTCTATACATAAAGGTCCCCTCCACATATATATATATACATAATGGTATTCTGTTAGATGGTCAATAGGTACTTCCTCTCCGAGATGCTGCCAAAAGGACCAGTTACCAGCCATATCTTGACATGTTGTTGGATTTTCTGCCGGATCTCCAGTTTTTTTCAGCCAAATTGGCATTGCTCGGGGCAATTCCGTTGTCCTGACAGCGGTAGGTGATTGCCTTTAGCAGCAGCCATGCGAGCGACATCCAAAAGCATGTGCGAATCAGTTGCAAGGTGACTGCCGGGAACGGGGCTGAGTACATCGATTGGATGGGGATAGTTTAATGCAACTCAAACTGGTTGGTAACTGTCCCATTTTGGGTATACTGGACATCACCTTATAGTAGCCATTATAGACCATATACCTAATGGTTGGGTGATGTTCAATGGGGACATTTAATGACCCATGCAACTCAAACTGGTTGGTGGTTTGGAACCATGGAATAATGGATTATAATGGATTATAGTGGTTTAATGGATAATAATGGATTTTAATGGATTTAATTGATTTTAATGGATTGGTGGTTTGGAACCATGGAATTTTATGACTGTCCATTCAGTTGGGAATGTCATCATCCCAACTGACTTTCACTCCATCATTTTTCAGAGGGGTAGGTTGAAACCACCAACCAGATAATGAACCATGTTTTTTGTTGACTTTCCCCACTTTATGTTCACCAGATTAAAACCATGAAATGTTATGATGATACTAACCATGATGAACCATGTTGTTTTAGACTTTTCCCACAAGATGGGGCCCCCAGTCGAGCTCGCGTTCAGTTGGTTTATTTTTGTGGTTGAATTCTATGGTTTATGGTAGATATAACTTATAACGAACGAGTTTCCATGGGGATTAATTCATGGTTTATAAACCAACTATGGTTCATATTTTCCCATTAAAAATTTTCACCATTTTCCCATGGTTTTCCCATGGTTTTTCTCAACCAACGTTCACATCACATCCGGGGGCCCCACCCTGCAACATGTTTTTTGGAGTTTCCCCAATTTGTTTCCTGCAGGGGATGAAGGAAGATGCCACGCATTCCACTGCACCAGGTGCTTCTTTACGGTGCCGGAAAAAACGTTGGGATTGGTCCGTTTGGTCAAAATCTTGAAAGGTGAATAAATGGGGATGGGTCAAAACCCTGGTACCTAGTGAACCCCAAAATAGCTGGTAAATGGATGTTCATCCCACTAAAAATGTATCTATAGGTATTGACCTATACCCAAATGATCAGTTTCTGAAAAATTTGCTCATAAACTTGTTTTTGAAATGATATGAAATGATTGGATTTGCTGGATCTGGTATTATATTTATGATAACTATGATAAGTTTGGTAATAATAAATAAATACTGGATTTGCTGGATGTGGTAATAATGATCATTCAAAATGATGGTCTAGAATTTGCTGGATTTAGAGATTAAAATTTCATCCAGTAACCAGCTAAAAAATATGCTAATAGGGTACTAATATCATCCATCCAATATGTTTGGGTTATCCAGAGGTAAATTGATCAGTTTCTTGAATTCCATGATGTTCATGGCCGGTAACATTTAGGATTTTATCCACTGGATATAAATCATTGATCCAATAGATGAAGATATGTTATCAACTTATATTTATCCACATGTTTTGGATTTATTGTGATTTTACCTCTGGATATATTTATTGACTTGGAACCCAACGTTGGGCCAACGCCAAACATCCCGAACGGGTCCATTTTTTGTTCCAAGGTGATGCTCCAAGAAACGGTTCGGATGATGGTTATTAAATGTTACCCTCTGGTAAACTAACATAGCTATGGAAAATCACCATTTTTAATGGGAAAACTCACTATAAATGGCCATTTTCAATAGCTATGTTAAATTACCAGAGGGTATTAATGATATACAATGATATACAATCATTTCAAGTCAATTTTCTAGATGTAGAGTATGGAAAAAATGGGGCTAGGTACATTGAAATAGTGAACGATTGACTCCCAAGTTAGGTCTGTTGGTTGATGGTTGATATAGAGAACTAGTTTTCATGGGCATTGACCTGAAAGAATTCCATAAAGCATCCGCAATATCAGCAGAAATGGATAGAAATGGTTAGAAATGGATGGGACTTAGCCAAACATTGGGAAGTTATGATCGGATACTGTATACCACATTACATCCCCAACCGACTGGAGAGGTAGAAACTAATCCCTTAGTCTTGTGCTATAAATGGAGAATAACCACAAACAGCAAAAGATATCAACAGATTATTTTATTGTGGACTACCAAAGATTGACCATGATTACTCTAGTTACATGTTGCTTGTTGCGACAATATTTTTGTTGCCTGCTGTGACTAGGCTGAATTCAAGGTGTCCGTTCTACATAGGAGTAGCTTCGGGCTGTAGTTGCGAGTATTTTAGATTAATCAAGGTGTTATAGCCCTCATAAGGTGGGATATGGGGCCCTGTGAGAATTATGATTATGGCAATCTTAGTAACACCTCAATTAAGTGGAACTGCTCCACGATTTAGGTAGAGGGTCCACAGTGAGAACATTGACTGCAACCCCAATAGCTCTTGTTTTTTTGCCTCGTGAATTCATGTTGGGGCTCTCCGCTTATTGAAGCGCGCTGTCTACCCTTTGGTTGGTAATTTCACATCACCATCTTTAGTAGGTAAAGATGTAAGTAAAGCATCTGTAAATGGGTCATGGCTTCCATTGAACGTGGTAAGCCCAATAATAAACTGGTTGGTGGTTTGGAACGTGGTTTATTTTCCCATGTACTGGGAATGTCATCATCCCAACTGACGAACTCCATGATTTTTCAGAGGGGTAGGTTGAAACCACCAACCAGTAAATCATCCCGTTGCTAGGCGTATACCCACCTAGGATCACAGGGAAACATCTGCAGGTCAGGGCGCGTTTTGGGGCAGTTCCTGGCGAAAAAAAGCCATGGGTTTTTCTGAAAACACCCGATTTCCGGCTTCATGAAGGGTTGGTTGAAGGGAATGTTTACCATCTGGTTATTTAACATAGCCATGGAAAATCCCCAAAATAAATGGAGGTTTCTAGCTGGGAAAATCGTCTATTTCTATGGGCCATCTATACCATGGCAAACTGTTATATAACCAGAGGGTACAGCAAACTCATGGTTTTTTATCCATGAGTCTGGGTTTTTCCTGCAGATATGCCTTTCATTTTTTTGGCCAGCTTCATATCCACGTCACCGTGAGAGTGCATAGGTGTTTCGTAATGTGTTATCCATCCTCTTTAACTGGTTGCTTGATATTGGTTGATATACATATTTATGTATATACACAGGATTAGTTCCCAAGCACCATGAAATCAGTGAGTCCCATATTTTGCCATCAGCCAACCCTTATTCATAGGTTAACTTCATATGAAGCAAATTAATTCCCCGATTTTGAATTGTTTTCACGATGACTATCATGTTACTGCCGGTGGCGTTCCAAGTGTTGTCAGTTAACGAAAACGCACGCGCCACACAAGCGAAGGTTTGCTTGATGATTTGCTGGAGACAAAGCCACCCAGCAGAGGTGAGGTGCAGAGGATCTCCCTGTGGAAAAATGGTGATTAATCTGGGTAAATTATAACGACCTCACTGCGACCGAGCCCTGGAATCATGGTTTATTTCAGGGAAATCATCCCCAAATGGCCTTAATTCAGGTTAGTGAAATATTACCCACAGGCACCGTGTGTTGCCCAGACGCACAACTATGATGTTAGATGATGTTAGATGATGTTGGATGATGATGATGATGATGATGATGACGATGACCGCGATCGCATCGCTTGGCAAGCAGCCAGTGCCCAGTACAACTTGCGAACCCAGTATAGGCTGGGTGCGGCAATCAAGAAATAGATCAGAACATCTTAAGATATCCTGAGGGATGAAAATCTGCCACCCCCTCTGAACTATTTATTAAAATTAGGAATAACATGAAACTTGCTCTTCATGTCATCATGAGGGATTAAAATCCGCCACCCCCTTGAACTCTATATTGAAATGGGAAATAACATGTCAGATATCTTCATATCATCATGAGGGATTAAAATCTGCCACCCTCTTGAACTATATATATATATTGAAATGGGTAATAACATGTCAGATATCTTCATATCATCATGAGGGATTAAAATCTGCCACCCCCTTGAACTATATATTGAAATGGGAAATAACATGTCAGATATCTTCATATCATCATGAGGGATTAAAATCTGCCACCCCCCTGGACTCTATATCGAAATGGGAAATAACATGTCAGATATCTTCATATCATCATGAGTCATGAGGGATTAAAATCTGCCACCCTCTTGAACTATATATATTGAAATGGGTAATAACATGTCAGATATCTTCATATCATCATGAGGGATTAAAATCTGCCACCCTCTTGAACTATATATATATTGAAATGGGTAATAACATGTCAGATATCTTCATATCATCATGAGGGATTAAAATCTGCCACCCCCTTGAACTATATATTGAAATGGGAAATAACATGTCAGATATCTTCATATCATCATGAGGGATTAAAATCTGCCACCCTCTTGAACTATATATACATATTGAAATGGGTAATAACATGTCAGATATCTTCATAAAACTGCCGGGAACGTCCCTTTAAATCTCCGGGCAACACAGAGCTCCTGGCCGTACTATTATAATTTACCCAGATTAATGATGTATGCAAAGATGTATTTATGTAATCATTATGTGTATATACATCTTACATCAAATGATATTTCTACATATCATCAATATTTCCATTTATTTACACAGATGGCATGACACATATTACATATATATATATGCATCTGCCTACGGTTTATGGTTTAAGCAAATATAGTTACACACTGTTGATTTAACATAGCTATGGAAAATGACAATTTTTTGGTTGATTTACCTATTAAAAATGGTGATTTTCCATAGCTATGTTAAATTACCAGAGGGTAATGGGATTTATAACTCGCTTGCAGCACCCATGGGTCTTGGATGCCCCGGACAGTAAGGCTACGCCGGGACAACAAGCAGCAACGTTCCTCCGCTGCTGCCACCACCGCCGCGCTCTTCTTGCAGTGCCCGGAGACTGAGAAAAACCCACCTTTCGAAAGCTGCAAGCACTGGAGGATTGTGGTGATTCAACCACCGAAAATGTGGGTTTGATCACCAAAAAGGTGTGATCCAGACTTGTTGTTTCGTTGATGATTGATTGTAAAAGATGGTTATGGGTTATACTCACTGGTTTTGTTTGGCGTACAGTCTACTCCAGTATGGGAACCAGACCCACGGTATGGAAAAACAGAGGGTTTTGGGCCTTAATGTTGCTGATCTCAGAATGACCAAAGGCCCATGTCAATATTACATAAGTTGATGGTAAATCATCATTGTTAGCTATGGTGAAAACCGCCAGTTTATAGATGATTATCCTATTGACAATGGTGAAGTTGATAGTAACATCACTTTAAAATGGTGATTGTTCAATCTGATTCACCATTGTGACATTATAATCCCTTCCCGCATTCATATTAAGATACTACCCCCAAACGAAACCCCTGTTTAATATGTAACACCCCCAAGACGATAGACAACTATTTTACCAACAATTTATTTTTCTAGTACTATTTTATTAACTCCAATCTTCTTACTGGTTCTTAGTAGGGAATGGATGGGAATGGGGGTTGCTGGGATTATTATTGATAGTTAGCCAGTGGATCATTCCCTCAGTCCCTACGTTTAGCACCAGTCTTTTTGGGTGTTGCTATATCTTCAATCTCTTCATTTGAAATTACCCTCTGGTTATGTCAACAGTTTGCTATTGAACATGGCCCCTTATAGTGGATATTTACCCATTAAAAATGGGTGGATTTTCCATAGCTATGTTAGTTTACCAGAGGCTATGAAGTGGAGCTAAGAGAGCTGGCTGGGTTTTGCTCTCCGATCGGGGCTGGAAGTCATGGTGATGCTAAGTGGTACCATGGAAATGTCGGATTCTAATGGGGAAAGCAGCAATTTGATGAGGTTTGAACGGACTGGCTTCACTAAACGAAAAATTGCAGGAAGCAATGCTTTTCCACATCAGAACTACAAACTAAACGTTGAGAATGTCATGGTAATTCGTGGTGATAGCGTCAGATCTGGTTGGCGGTTGCTTCCAACACATCCCATCAATCATCTCATGTGTGGGATGAAGACCGATCTTTGAAACCGATCAGCTAGGCCAGTTGTTTGTGATTTCATTACTCTTGAATTTCCAGAACGACGGCAAAAGTTCATGAAACATTCACAGATACACGGCAATAACATTACAATGACGATAGACAATGGTTTATGGAAAAAATCACCAGAAAACCGCCCTGTTATTACCCATGTACAAATTTCTGTATATTCTGGCAAAAGCCTATGGTTTCCGGTTACCAGTTTTTTCCTAACAAAGCACTCCGTTGAAACCACAAACCCCTAATGGTGAAGAACCATGTGCCCCCCCCAGTTTTAAGTTTGGTTTAGGTTACCCCATGAACTAGTTCGATATATCTACCATACAACCAAGAGGTATCAATGAATTGAGCTAACAAAAATCAAATATAAATGCATGTAAATCCCAAGAAATTCCCTTAAACTCCAATATGTCATTCAATCCCAATAAATCTCATTACATCTCATTGAATCCCATCAAATCTCAAACAATCTCACTAAATCCCCATTAAATCTCATTAAATACCAATAGATCCTACTAAATCGAATTAAATCCCATTAAAGCCTATTAAATCTCATAAGTCCCAATACATCTCATTAAATCCCATTAAATCTCATTAAATTCGAATAAAAACCCAAGTTTTCTTTGGTTTTACCCACCAATGTTCAGCCTTCACCACTGGCTCCTACTTCATCCCTCCGGCAAAGGTCCGTGGCCCTGCGTGAGAAAAGAATTGCCGATGGACTGGGTACACCATTGGGGAAATAAGTTGGATATATTCACTAGAAAAGTACGATTATTACAGATGTATAATGTAATATACAGTATATAATTTGATATAATGTAATACAATCGAATATAATGTAATATATTGTAATACAATCTAATATGGCATAATATAGTGTATGATATGACACAACATAATATCGATGTAATGGGAATATGACATGGTGATCTGCTGAAATGTCATGGGATTTTATGGCGACATAAGTGGGATGTAAGCAATCAAATTCTGGTTGGTGGTTTGGAACATGAATTTTATTTTCCATATATTGGGAATAATCATCCCAACTGACTTTCATATTTTTCAGAGGGGTAGGTATACCACCAACCAGTATTGGACTTAAGTAGTCACATGGTTCCTAAATCACGGAACCTGATGATAAACCATGAAATTTGGGGAGGTACCCTGCAGCAAACTCACATAGCTATAGAAAATCACCATTCTTAAGAAACCCCTCATCTATAAATGGGCCATTGTCCACATATATGTTACTGTAGTTTACTGACGGGTAATTACCCTATATTCAGACAAGAAAATCATATGAAAGCACACTCTGAATGCGTATCATTTTGGGCATATCATTTGATTTCTACTTTTCTTCTAATCAGGGACGAGCAAAAATGGGGACTGAACCAACAACACCTTGGAACACCTATGGAAGGCGTTAGCCACCGCAAAATACCAATGCGACATGGGGAGTCTCCCAGCATCGAAGCTGGGTAACCATGTTCTTTATTAGTTATGTATGGATTACATATTGGTTATTTATATATTATATATATAGGTTGATTATATATATATATACATATATTATGTGGGTTAATTATATGATAGGTTAAAGACAAATTCTTTACTCTTGGTCCTTTGTGCAGACATGTCTCCTTCATCCCTCGAATTCGAGAAAGGCGTCACCAACCAGGATGAAATTCACATGTTGACAAAAGTTTCCATATGAGCAGTGGCTGCTACAGCCCTTGAGTGATGGTTATATGGGGGTATACTAATTATCCTCTGGTAATTTAACATAGCTATATATTGAAAATGGCCATAGAAATAGTGAGTGTTCCCATAAAAAATGGTGGATCTTTCCATAGTTATGTGCATGTTTACCAGAGGGTATCCAATATATTGCGGAGGATCACCATCCATTCTGAAAATTCCTTTTAACCCACCAATTCTTGAGGGACGACAATGGCTTTTGAATACTGCTGCGCTCAAGCTGATGCTGTGTCGTCCCGGGGTCCTTTGTGCCGCGTGCACGTGAGGCGGACTTGAAAGACTGGGAACTTGCTGGTAAGTTGGATTTCAACCCCAGGCAAAAGTTCGGGTTGTTGGATTTCAGTCATTTTGTTATTATAATAAAACCTCTGAAAATAGATGTTAGTTAGCAACTTACCATAAATATCCATAAATTACCTCTCTTGCGTCAACCCTCAACTTGTCAGTCTATCAATCTAATATATGTCAACGCTGAACTGGTCAATTAATCAATCTCAACTTGTCTAGTGCGTAAACCTTTAGGCTTCAAAACTATCGAATGAACACCTTAGAAGTTGTTGTTGTTTTGTGGGGTGATATATTCATATATATATATATATGTGTATTCATATACATATTCATGTGCGGCATACAGTAACTTCACTGTTTGACAACATTATATTATCATCATGTAAGGATACCTGTATGTATATATATATATATACATATACATAGTATAGATGCCTACTCACACATATCTTGTCTGAGGGGGATGGGATTACTTTAATGGTCCCTATTGACTTATACTTTAAGGATGGGTCACAAGACTGGTATGCAAGTGAAGTGTTCAAAAGCCTGTATTGTCCCCATATACTGGTTGGTTAAGAACGGATTTCACACAATGGATTGTGATCATCCCCAGTCTATTGGGTAGTACACCCTACAATCATCAACCAACAAGGGTTTTGAACATTGCTCGGTTTTATCCCAATTATATTGCTCTTATATATACATATAGATATTATATTATGTCGGTTTGGAACAGTTTTTTTGGAGCACAACCCTAGTTAGCTACAACTTTAGTTCTCTAGGTCTGGGCCAGGCCCCTGCCCCCCTGCCCAGCCCCGGCAGGCACCAAGGCAAACCTAGTATCTTACATTATCTTGTAGTGTATCTTCTTATAGTTGTGCCACAGCACAACCTTTCAACAACCTTCTTTGTTCCTTTGTGTATGTGTGTAAGGCAACTCAACGATGTAGAGTGGAAACTTGTCAGTACCTTCAGTCTTGGGCATGTTCATTTGGCGCCAAGGCAAGTTTTGCCATATTTCTTGGTGCTATTTTGGTGCACTCTGCTGGTGCCCACTAGTGCAAAAAGGGATATCCCAATTAATAATACCTATTACTTATATCTCCATGTCCCGTTGTTCATTAGATCCCCATTGAATCCTTAAAATTCCTTTAAATTCCTTGAAAATCCTGAAAATTCCTTAAAGTAACTTAAAATTCCTTAAAATTCCTTATATCTCCATGATGTCCCGTTGTTTCATTAGATCTCCACTAAATTCCATGAAAATTGAAGTGTTTTTCGCTGTGGTTTTGGCGCAACGAATGCGCTACGAAGCGCAGGTATGCCCGACCTCGACCAGCCAGATGCTGAATCGAACGTAGTTTCTATCGACGTCGCCGCCAAGGCCCGGAAAATACCAGGGGGGGCCGCTGCAGCGGCGGGACCTTATGATGCAGCTATAAGCACCAATATAGAGGGGGTTGTCCAGAAAATGCAGGGCTATGATGGTATATATATATATATGACTTTTACTAGTAGATTAGATCGTTCTCATGGCTGGTTGGTGGTTTGGAACCATGGAATTTTATATAATTTGATGACGTTCCATTCAGTTGGGAATGTCATCATCCCAACTGACTAATATATTTTTCAGAGGGGTAGGTATAACACCAACCAGATTAGATAGTTCTCATGGGTATAGTGGTAATAAAACTGTATGAAGATTAGATAATAACCATTGTAACTGGATATCATGTAACGTTATGGAATATGAATGGGAATAGAATGGTATATTATTATATTATGAATTATAATTTATAATGGTGATTCAAGCATTAAAATTGGTGACTGAACCAGCAAACATGTTGGTATATATTGGGATATTCTGGGGATATGATGGGGATAATAATCCGGATGAATTCATTATTGAAAAACATTCGTTTAATAAGAGATTTACACGTATTTGGAAGCATACGATATGGGATGTAAAAAAAGGGGGATGGAATTCTTCTGGCTGAATTACCCTCTGGTAAACTAACATAACTATGGAAATCACCATTTTCAATGGATAAATCCACTATAAATGGGCTATTTGCAATAGCTATTTTGACATAACCAGAGGGTATTTGCTGACCTCACGTCGTGACGTCCCGGAAATGATTCGGTTTTGTTGAGAAATCATCCCAACGGCTGTATGATAGCTGTGTTCACATTGGTAAAAAAAGTAATCCGCCAGATGTTTGAGAATCAGGACATGGGTAAAAAAATGCCATGGGGGATGATGATCAAGTCATAAAAATGATGATTTTTTTCTCAGGATTTCCACTGAGGATGACCATACCACATGGTAACCATGTTTTGACCACAGCACTGTTTTGATCAGCCCCAAAAAATGAGGATTTCACTGGCAAAGATGAGGATTTCACAAGCTGAAGATTTCATCAGCAAACCAATTGATTAACATATCAATGGCCATTTCAGGAACCGATTGATTGGAGGTACCTACTACCATATATAAGGCCTATTGTTCAGGGCCTGAATTTCAGGGAATATCCCCACAAAATATGGCCAACAATATCTGATTGGTGGTTTGGAACAGGTCTTTTCCCATAATATATGGGATGTCATCCTTCCCATTGACTTTCATATTTTTCAAGATGGTTAAAAGCACCAACAAGATATTTGAGCAGAAACAACAATGGATATTTGAACCGCACACAATTGGATACGATCATCAAAAAAGAGGATAGATCCAATGAAATTAGATGAAAATAATTAAAGTTTCGGAGAATGTTTTTGTGTTGTCCTTTGATCATCAATCTGATGTCATATTTGTGAAGGATGAAAGCACCAACCAAGCGTATTACCCTCTGGTAATTTAACATAGCTATTGAAAATTGCCAATTTATAGTTGATTTACCCATTAAAAATTGTGATTTTCCAATATGTTCCATAGTTATGTTAGTTTACCAGAGGGTAAGAGTTTCCAAACATCTTTTCCGGCAAATCTTGTTGGAAATCTTGTTGGAAACATGTTTCTGATGATAGGACGGATGCATGTCCCAACCGCACGTGAGAGTTTGACACCACTATGAACTACCCTCTGGTAAACTAACATAGCCATAGCTATTGAAAATGGCCATTCTTAGTGGGTTTACCCATTAAAAATGGTGATTTTCCATAGTTGTGTTAGTTTACCAGAGGGTAGAGATTGCTAAAGAGGGCTCTGGGAAATGTACATGCAGTCAGATTATGTAGCCTACAGCAAAGGTGTTTTGTATTTGATGACCTGTACGCGTAGTTGTTTTTCACATACACGACTAATACACACATTGTTTTGTCTATGCAAAGTCACAAAAAAAAGTAATGTGGCTAAAGCAATAATAAACCATACCTGGTGGTATAAACAATCAAAAATAAGGTGATTTACTATTATTTTAACCACATTATTCCCTTAAATTTTGTTCTGCAGCATCCTTAGCCATGACGGATGACGTCAGTCAGTTCGGCAGTCTCCAAGGAACGCCGAAGAGTGTCCCTAGATGTGCCTCAAGAACGTGAGGAAGACGAACTTCGGCACCGAAACGGATGTTGTAGTGATGTAATCCCATCTGATGAGGGCTATTAGGATGGATATACCCAAAGAAATCACCCTAACCATGGTTAATCACCATTATTGTGTCATTGAAATCGCAGTAAAATCCCATCATTTTTCATCCCAATGCTGGTAAAAATCATGGCAAATCAACCAACCCCGGTCCCAATATTCACAAGGTCCAACAAGGGTTTCTTTTCAGGGCAAACTAAGACAGAGTATCCAACAAGGAATGAATCTTACAATGTGAGGCCCCCAAGATAGCGTTCAGTTGGTTTATAACTCCAATAACTATGGTTTATGGTACTTATAACTATAGTATTCCTGGGGCTTTTGTTAACCAACGTTCACATCACTGGGGGGCCTCACATTGAGCCACCATCTATCAGTATACTTTTGGGTCACCTTTCGGGTTGAATCCACATGATCCCTTCACGACGCAAAAGAAAAATTGCCGCTTTCCAAAAGCACCGATTGCAGTGCCGAAATTCAAATTTTCAAAATTACTGGTTCCTAAAGTTTGGCAGTGTCGGCCAGGTAAAATCAAGCTGAAACTTCAAAACAAGTTTTCCGAAAATTGGAAAGTAAAACGATGGGGTTCTGGCGACCATGGCGACCTTTCCCAATCAACCAACCTGCTGGCAAGTCTGCGATCTTTTAAAACAGAAAGTGATAGGATTCTATCGGGAAGGATCAGTTGCAAATATTGCCCCTTTTTAATTTCCGGTAACATGATTATACATTCACCAGCTGAAAAAAATCGTGTTTTATTTGTCAATTATAAATACCAGTTAAATCCCATGTTGGATTGATTCATGAAAAACAATGGGATTTAACCAACAAAAAATGCTGATCTGGGATTCACCATCCTTCGGATCGTTGCAATTTGCCGTCCCCAAGCGACGAGGTAGTGAAAACTAAGCCTGGTGGAGCCGGTGTTTGTGCGAAATACATGGAACATATTCATAGAAATCACCAGCAAAAGATGAGTTTGTTTGCGGACTAAATATATATATATAGTGATCATCTATCATGATAATATATATTACATCATGACTATCATTGTCCTCATGACAAAACATCCATCATGAGATGAGATCGTCATAAACCTCACCTTGCGTGTCCAGTAAACATTGACATAGCCATAGAAAAAACATCGGAAAACCTGATGGATTTCCATCGTTGTTAAATCCTCTTGAGAAATCCCAAGCGGTTTTCCCAAGGGTTTTTTTGTTCGATCATCGCGGTTGGTCCCCAAGCCAAGTCCCCTACGTTGGTAAACCCCAAATGGCTGTAGAGTAAGGTGTCACCTTGGAGTACTGAATGATGTCATCTTATGTCAATGGAGAGTGAGCCGTTTCTTTGGGCGCAAGTGAGGCTTTTGTGGCTTTTCCCTCCCCATAGATCAGGTGGGGTCGAAGAGATGGCCAATTTAGTTCGATGATTTACCGTGTTTGAAAATGATGGTTTTCCACAGCTACGTGAAATTACAAGAGCGTAAACAGAGATGATTTTGCCAACAACCTAAGAATAGTTTTATGCAGGATGTCTAAGAAGTTGGTTCAGAAGCCCAAAAATAATATCGATGCTAGAGATAGATACTTGGAAACGAACCTATAGTAACTTAGCTATCGGACTGGGGCTTTCATCGCCAAGGACGCACCGTCACAACCTTCAAAACCGCCAGCGTCCAGTTCTCAGAGCGTCCAGAACAACACCACTGGGTGGTGGGGAATGATCGATGTTGGATGACTAGACGACAAGCATAGCGAGTTACCTCACCTATGATTTGGGCAGAATCCAGCTGCAATCAAGTGGATTGAGGGTTTCTAGATGTCGTATGTGTATGTATGTGTGTCGGAGTTTCAATTGCATCAAGATTTTTTTTTGCCTGGGATAGGCTGGAACCACTCACTAGCTGGCCTCACATGAGCTTTTTTTTCTGCTCCCTCATTTGAGTCTCGACATGTGAAACCCATTCCATCCCATGGTGTTTTTACCCTCTGGTAAACATACAAAAAACTATGGAAAACCACAATTTTTAATGGGAAAATCCACTATAAATAGCCATTTTCAATAGCTATGTTAGTCATAACCAGAGGGTAATCATCGTCCCAGTATATTTGATGGCCACAAATCGGAGTAGCAACCCACTCTGAGACGAACCCGTGGCTGAGTTTGTCTGACGGTATGCTACCCAGAAAAATTCCCCTAATTACAACAGCAGTTTTTGGGCCCATATGGCAGTGGATCAATGCCTACAAGATGGGGGCCCCAAGATAGCTAAGTTGGTTTATAAGTGGTTTAACTATGGTTTATGGTAGATAATATAATTGTAGTTAATGGGGATTATAATGGTTTATAAACCAACTTATAACTGGGGGGGCCCATCCTGTACAAATACATAATTTAGGGTGATGAACATCCGTAACTGCCAGTTATTTTGATTTTCACCAGAGCACAAGGGTGTTGACAAAAACAGATTGTTAATTTGTTAATTTTCATAGGTATAACCTCATGTTATGTCTATTTTAATGAGATTGTTAGTATACCATCAAGATAATGATATCCCCACATTTTTGCAGTGCTCAAAAGCCCTGTAGGTTGATTCTATAGGCTTGACAATCCGATATATATCAACCAACAGGGTCATTTTTTGTGGGAAATCCTGATGGAGATACCCATCAGAAACGGGAATACGGAATATATAATTAGATACCATCTCTTGGAATGGGGATATGCAAAAGAATGTCGTTAAAACAATGCCATAAATCATCTCCTAAATCACCATAAATGGGTGGTATGGTTACCATTCCAAAATTGGTAGGTTATTATTGTTCTAACCACATTATGGGTATTCAATGGCTAAACATGGTGTTTATACCCATTAGATAACGCGCCTGGTGAAAACGTCAGGACGCCCGACCAGCCTGGCCTTGACCAACCTGATGCGTCCAGCGGCATTCCTCAGGACCATACTCCCATAGTAAAGCTGGTAAAGGAGGTCCCATTGCAGGTTGTAGATTCCATTAGATTCCATGGATGATCCCCATGGACGTTCATGCAGGGGCTAAAGGGAGCAACCAATTAAAAAATTACTTTACTTCGTGTGATCCCCACCATGACATTTATACATTTTCTTACTGGCAAATCTTCTGGCATTCTATCTGACATATCTTCTGACATTCTATTTGACATTCTATCTGGCATATCTTCTGGCATATGATCTGGCATATCTTCTGGCAAATCTTCTGGCATTCTATCTGGCAAATCTTCTGGCATTCTATCTGGCATATCTTCTGGCACTCTATCTGACATATCTTCTGGCATTCTATCTGGCATATCTTCTGGCATATATTCTGACATATCTTCTGGCATTCTATCTGACATATCTTCTGGCATATATTCTGGCATATCTTCTGGCATATCTTCTGGCATATCTTCTGGCATATCTTCTGACATATCTATCTGGCATATCTTCTGGCATATTTTCTGGCATTCTATCTGGCAATTCTTCTGGCATTCTATCTGGCATTCTATCTGGCATATCTTCTGGCATATTATCTGGCATTCTATCTGGCATATCTTCTGGCATATCTTCTGGCATATCTTCTGACATTCTTTCTGACATTCTTTCTAACTTTCTTCTGCACATTCTTTGTCCCATATCTTCCTACATGAGGTCCGGCAGGGAACACTTGGCGTGGATACTCGCGGTTGAGGTCCGGCAGGGAACACTGGGCGTGGATACTCGCGGTTGAGGTCCGGCAGGGAACACTGGGCGGTGATGGTCGTGGTTGAGGTCCGGCAGGGAACACTGAGCATGGATGGTCGTGGTTGAGGTCCGACAGAGAACACTGTGGATCGCGGGTCGCAGTTGGACGAGGAGGACGACGAGGAGGACGACGAGGAGGACGACGAGGAGGACGACGAGGAGGAGGAGAGGAGAAGAGGAGAGGAGGAGCAGGCAACTGACATAAAATCTAACAACCCTCACCTGGCAGGTGGGGAAAAATGATTCCATATCTTCAAATATGTTGAATGAGTCGTAAAATTATAGATGTTTTCAGGCAAGAAAGAATTTGAATTTAGATCAGTTAGATCAATTAGATCAATTAGATCAATTACCCTCTGGTAAATAAACATAGACCCTGAAAATCAAGAAATTTTAATGGAAACTAATCTTCCAAATCCTATCTGGCAGGGTCTATGTTAATTTACCAGGGGGTAGATAGATCAATAAGATCGTATTCCTTTCACTCTTCCTGTGTTCACCCCCACTGTAGACATACCACCATAAGCCCTAGTTATGGGAATAAAAAAGGATCCTAAGATGGAGGTACGTTAGTACCATATAAAGCCATATTTTGGGTGTATATCCCCTTACATAGCCGTGAAAAATATGCCTTACATAGGGTAGGTACCTCCAATTTAGGGACCTGAAGTAGCCATTGACTCAATTAGTTGGTTTATAAACCATTATAATACCCATGAACTAGTTCGTTATATCTACCATAAACCATAGAACTCAGCCACTTTTTAGGGTTCCTAGTTGCGCCCCGAAACAGGAGCTTCTTGCGTCCCTAGAGGGTACACAGCTTCATTCTGATGCGCGCACCGATGGGGATGGGGGGATGCAGCTGGTTTTTGTTCCCTTATGGGTAGAACTATGGTTAATAAAGGTATAAGTATTGTTAAAAAGGGTTAGTAATGGTATCACTATGGTTAATAAGGGGTAGTAATGCTATAACTATGGTTTAATTATGGTAAATAATGGTATAAGTATGGTTAAACATGGTTTGTAATGGTATAACTATGGTTAATACGGGTTAGTAGTGGTATAACTATGGTTTAACTATGGTGGATAATAATGGATAATAAGGTTTTACACATGGATCTTAATGGTTATGAATTGCTATAAGCGGGTTATTTGTCAGTATAACCATGGTGATGATCTCCACAAGTTGGGATGTACTTCTGGGCTGTTCAAGTGAAGCTGCTTGGCTAAGGTGATACCTATTGAGTCAATGGCCATTTCAGGAACCGATTGATTGGAGGTAGCTACCATATGTAAGGCCTAGTTTTCAGGGCCTAAATTTCAGGGAATATCCCCACACAATATGGTACAGTACCTCCATCTTAGGATCCTGAAATTCCCATTGATGCAACTAGGGCTTTTGGTGGTATGTCTATAGTGGCGGTGAAATGTGTGGTGAATCGACAACTTCCTACGTCCTATACACGACGTCATTCCATGTCACAGCGCCAACTCCTCATTTCGATCGCAAATCCTGGTTGCAAAATTGGTGGATTTCGGGGGAGGGTTCGGGGGGGCGCTATAACGTTCTTTACTTGCATTTCCAAGACGCTCTTGACGATACGTTGTAACATCCCACGTAATCTTTCAGGAAATTGAATGTACAAGGAACAACAGCTGCTCTGATGAGACACTGCCTAATATGGCAATGGTTGCATGAAGTCTTGGCCCCTGGATACTCCCTATGGGAGTTGGCCAAGCATTTCAAAAAACACAACAAAGTTGGACCATGGCGTCTTGCCTGATGAAAAATGCTGTTCAATAATATTTTTGAAAAGAGCTGAAGGCGCCGCACCTCCACAGGCGCCGTACGTCTCCGTTGGTTGTTTGCCCCAAATGTTGGTAGAATCATGGCTAGAACGCCAATGTTGCTGTTTGGTTTTCCCAATGCGGTCTATGCTGCTCCAATTAGGTTCAAATCCAAGTTGTTAAATCCCGGTATTTTCCAGTGAAATCCATTTGTTTGATTGTTAAACCATCTTAAACCCCATTGTTTGCCTGTCAAATTCATAAGATGGGCATGGGTCAAAACTTATGGGATTATAATTTCAATGATTGCCATCCATAATAACCACCAGCTATTTTGATGCTTACCAATGTACTACAGTTTTGACCCATAGCCAAATTGTTAAGAAGTGTATCCGCATTATATTCACATTTTACAGTGACAGATTGTTAGTTATCTCCATTTACTAGATACCATTAGATACCCATTATATCCCACATGAGCAGTGCTCAAAACCGCCGTTAGTTGATTATTAGATTGGGTTAGGCATCCAATATATTGGGGTTTATCACCAACCATGAACTTGGATTTTTTTTGAGATACCCATCAGAAATGGAAATATATATATATATATAATTCGATACCATCCGTTGTCATGGGGATATACATCAATATGAGTATTTAACGGGTACAGCGCGAGCGTTATATAAGAATGTTAGTTGCCGATGGCCAGGGTCCCTCAATTTCTTGTCGGAAAGGCCCCATGTATGTCAGTATATGTGTACAATTATTCGGTCAAAAGTCCCTTAATTTCTTAGCAATTTCTTAATGTAGTATTTCACAAGCAGTCAGATTTGAAGATGTAAGAGCGGGATTGCCTTTGCGCAGCTCCTTTCGTGAGTTTGACTCCGCCATCCTTGCGCCGCTTCCCAGTGGCTCCTGGTCACAAAGGAACAGTTACCCAGTCTCCTCTACAGAAAGCTCTTACAAACCCTTACGTGATTAAGAAATTGAGGGGCTGGATTTCTCAG
The DNA here is from genome assembly GCA_947184155.2 of Cladocopium goreaui. NCBI lineage: Eukaryota > Dinophyceae > Suessiales > Symbiodiniaceae > Cladocopium > Cladocopium goreaui. The sequence goes on from CAMXCT020002921.1 coordinate 32,115, forward strand.
TTATGTATTGAGTTGAACCCTTACCCGGTGGCAACAAGGCAGCACAGGCAAGGCAAGGCAAGGAAAGGCAACACGAGCCAAGGGGACAGATGACCCACAGTGAGGATTGCTGGTGTCTAGTTGAAGCTGTTGCAAGCAAGCTTGGTGACTATGTAGTGGCTCGACTCTGGGTTGGTCCTGCCCCCTTAATTGTCAGCCCCAACCATGCCATTGTTGCACAAAGTTCGTTTTGGCGGGTATTTGGTTGCAAGGGAGGCTGGCTCCATTTCCCGCTCCAAATAGAATCTTTATAAACCCTTTCATGGTTCAGAAAATTGAGCAGGGGCGCAACGGGGCTCCTTCACATACATCTATATAGATTTCTTATGATTTCTTAGCCTTTAAAATTCCAGGGTCCCTCAATTTCTTAACTTCTATTTGCATATACATTCCACAACATATATGCGGCAAAAAAATCCAGCCCCTCATTTTCTTATACAAGGAATTCTTTTACAGTGCTTGGACTGTGTCTAAAATGCTATTTACCGACCCCTTGGAAACCCATTTTCGCTGCCAAACTTCCTATGTTTTTTCAGGCCTTGCGCGAGGGCGCAGGAGCTGCAGCAGCCTCAGCTGCGCCGGCTGCGCCACGGGAACCACAGGAAGTGCGCCGGCAACGACAGATCCGACGGCCCCTTCGATGGGGGATTCCAGCCATGAAAAATCTGGAGAAAAAAACATGAAATTTGGGAGTGAAGATGAGTGATGTAAATTTCAGAGTTCAGCCAACAGAAATGGGAAGAGATGGGGATTGAACTATGAAAATAAATTGGATTTAGCGCTGCAATATGGGGAGAGATGTGAATTTAAGATTGAAAAATTATGAAAAATTGGATGTAGCCCAACATGGGGAGAGATGGGGATTTCAGCTTCAAAGATGATGGGGTTTATAATATGTGTTTATATATCTGACAGGGTTTTTGCGAAAAATTGGGAAAAATGGGACCTGCAGCAATGGCCATCAGCTTCCGGCAGGCCTGGCTGAGAAGAACTGTTTGAGAAGTTGCTGAATTCAATTGGGTTTATGGTTTATGGTATAACGAACTAGTTTTCATGGGGATTTAATTCATGGTTTATAAACCAACGTTCACATAACTGGGGGCCCCATCCTGTAATTATGTGAAAGACTGCATCTGCGAGATTCGGGCAACGTGCTCTGGCAGAGGCCCCGGGCTCACTGCAATCAGAGTCAAGTTTGTGGAAGCTATGTATCTACACTGCAACGTGAATGGACAGCTTGGACATTTGTGCGGTTTTCATGAGAAGTTTTTTACTGCAAGGTTTATTAAACTCATCATTCCAACTCGGTTTACAACCGATTTGTTGGCTGGAATTCTGGAAGAGATTGGTGACCAGCCACTGCCTGTGAGTAGCATTGCAGCGGGAGAAGCTGCCCAAGATCCGCAAGACTAAGTGGTGGTGCAGTTTGCAGTAGGTTAGTTACAACATGGTTTGGATGATCCGAAAATCAAAAAAACACATTTAAAATCATATTTTCTTTTTTTCGCCAGAAAAGAGAAATAAAAAGAAATAAACAGCAATAAACCGAAATAAAATTAAATAAATAGAAATAAAAAGAAATAAAAGGAAATAAAAAGAAATAAATATACATAAAAAGAAATAAATACACATAAAAAGAAATGAATATACATAACAAGAAATAAATAAATATATATAGATATATAAGATAGAATTCAAATGATTTTACTTCATCCTGTTTAATTCGTTCAGGCTGAAGCCTATCAAAACCGATTTTGTTTTGACAACGCTGGCCACGCGGTCTGACAACAACTGACAAAAAAGGCACATCAGGAACCAATGTCGTTTTTGGTCACGTGCAGCAACGTACCTCATCGATCCATCAAAACAAAATCAGCACGATTCAGCACGGGTAGGGACAAGCAATGCAAAGGCCGGACCAAACATGGACGCAAGGAAAGGATTCATTCCTGCCATCATTGGGTCGACTTCTCGATGACGCTTGGCCGTACGGGCCAAAGGACCATTGGCTGAAGACGACATGGGTGAGCGCTGAAATTGAAATGAAAGCGCACAACTGACCACACAAGACTCTGGGATCCAAAACGCCACCAAAGCGCAAAGAATCGTAGAGTTTTCCGCAGCACATCGCGCCAGGAACACCCTTGCAGCACGTATATGATTTCCCTTTTTTCTCGAAAAATAGACAGTTTTTCATATTTTTACATTTTTTCTTCAAAAAAGAGCAAAAAAAAGAAAAAAAGAGAAAAAAGGAAAAAAAGGAAAAAAAATGGCCTCAAGAAACATTTTCTCAATTGAAAACCAAATGCAGGTTATCCCACTGGCGCGAAACCCAAGAGAAAAAAAAAGAAAAAAAAAAGAAAAAAAAATACACAAAAAGATAAGAAAAAGACATGTCACCGTTTTGCAATTTGTACCCGATCACCGCTATGCAATTCATGTTTGGAAAATTGTTCCCATAAATCATGCTGTAGTGATCTGTAGTGATATTTTTTCACATGTTTATGGTTCATGTCGTTTTCACATGTTTATTAATGGTTCATGTTGAACGGTCTGGAACGATTTTGCATTTTTTTGTAGGGGTTTCTACTCAATCACTGCTACCCAGTTCATGTTTGGAATATGGTGGCCTCCAATGTGCACATATCTTTATCATTCGTTGTGTGCTTATTTGTTTTCATTCATGGTTTATTTCATTTCCTGGTGCCTTTTTATTTTCATTTATGTTCATTGATTTCCATTTATTTTCATTTTTCTTTTTTTATTTTCATTTCTTTTCATTTTTTTCATTTCCTGCTTTTTTTTCTCTCTTGAAAAAACCACTACCAATCTAAACCACTTGCATGTCGACCCACGACTTTGTTCTGCTGACAAGAAGAGCCTCAAGAAGAGCCCGGACCTGTTTTGGACTCTGTGGATGGTGATGCATTGATTCCGTATGACGGCAAGTCCAATCCACCTGTTCAGTTTTGCAAGGAGCATGGTTTTAGCAAGGGTTGCAAAGCATGTAATCCGTTCGCCCTAATACTCAGCACCCCGCAAATAATAAACACCTCAGGTATAGTTTTTTTTATCAGAGGGGTATTTATTATTAGAGTGCGAAGCTTCCCCCTAATACTAAATTAAAAACCCTAATGTAAAAAACTAATTTTTCCCTTTTCAAAATCGATTAGATGTTTAGTGTCTTGTTGCTGTGCGTTCCATGCGTTTTGGCGGTACGTTCCATGACGTGCATTTTGGTGCCGGTGCATCGTGTGACGCAGTCCTTTTCCATTATCAATCTGCTTTTTGGTAGAGCAAAAAAAGCAAATAGGATAACTCCATCTTGACGTTTCTGCACCACCTAAATTATGCACTCCGCATGGACAGTAGCATGATTCAGCATGTTTGCACACACTGGAACGTGAGCAGTCGTTTTGGCTGAGATACACTTGTGAGCAGGATGTTTGTTGTGTCGCGAGAGCCTCCCAATAGCAGAGCGGATGTGCGATGGCATATTCACTTCAGGAAGCTTCGCCGGGCTTGGCGATTTGCGCAGCAGCATGCTGCAAGCATGTGCCGGTGGGTGTCTACCAAGTGGTGCGTCTCAGTTTATGAATGTCATGCTGGCTGCTGCCCTACTTGGGATAGACCTGTTAAGCGTTGGACCTGTGAGTTTTCCGGCTGTGTCGCAGTTGGCCTCTTGAAACTTCGGTGGCCGCGGCTGCAAGTGTCGCATGACTATAGAAACTGCTGTGGCCTTTATCGGCCCCAGAAGACTAAGTAGAGTCTGCTTCGGGTGCCGGGGCTGTAGATTGTTTCTAAACATGTTCTTTCAAGGGATCTTGTTGGTATCTATTTCCAACCCAGCAGACAAGGAGTTTATTCTTCAATGTTTCCAGTTAAACACCTGTTGTGGGGCTGCCACTGTGTGCCTAGGATCCAGGCTTGAGCCAGCTATGAAAACATTTCTACGAACTACGCTCTCTTAATTGTTTCCAGCTTTGGCGAAAGCCCCTGCTGTTGCGAAAAGAAGCCGGGTAGAGTTTGTGATTCCCCCGCCTCCTAAGCGGGGTGAGCCATTGGCTGCACCACAGCCAGTTGCTGACGAAGGGAACTTGTCTTCGTCTGACTCCTCGAGCAGCTCGCATGACGACGACGAAGATGATGATTCAGATTTGCCCAATGTGGCTTCTGATGGGACTCCAGGGCTGCCTGAGCTGCCCGCGCCCTAAGTCTCTGAGAAATATGCTTGCTGATTCCTCAGTAAGACAGATGGCCACCAAATTCAATGTGCCAGCAAATTCAACCTGCTTTCTCTTCGGGGAAAGAAATGCAAATAGAAACTTAACCGCATAAACTACCAATTGTTTTTTTAAGGCAAAGGAAATGCAAGTAGACATATAAGGTTGTTGCATGTCGTCCGGGGAAAGCATAGCAAATAGACTTTGGGAACCGATAAAATACTAATTGCTTTTTTCGAGGCCAAAGAAGCGCAAGTAGACATATGGGGTAGCTCTACGTCGTGGAAGCGCGTTCCGAACGCGCGTTTTTGCGTCATGCGTCGGGACTGCACTAAGAGTAGATGTCCTTTTTAATCTAACTAAAATATTGCCCAACATTGAGTTTTCGATGCTTTCCCCAAATATTTAAATTAAAAACCCTACTAAAAACTAAAATCTTCTATTTCAAAATCGATTAGTCTTCCTTTTCAAAACTAATTAAAATATTGCCAAAAATGGGGTTTCGAAGCTTTCCCTAAAATTGATTTTTAAAAACCCTAATATCAAAAACTACATTTTTCTTTTTCAAAATCGATTAGATTTCCTATGATTCGCTTTGAAAATCTAATTAAAATACTGCCACACATTGGAGTTTGAAGTTTTCCCCTAATATTAAATTAAAAACCCTAATATAAAAAACATTTTTTCAAAATCGATTAGATTTCCTTTTTAGATTCTAAGTAAAATATTGCAACAAATTGGAGTTCGAAACTTTCCCCTAATATTAAATTAGACACATTAATTAAAAAAATCCTTTCTTTTTGTTAACACCTTAAAAAACGGACACTGATAAAAAAACACCCCGGGGTTGACTAGTTTTTATTCATAGGGGGTGAAACCCACAAATGGTAGTTTCATTTTTAAATTGTGTTTCAAAGGGGATCAATTAAAAGTCAAATTGGCCAACCTCAAATTTTCCAAAATTGTAGACGGGCCCTAGTTTTTACTATTTGGGTGGTTTTGATACTAGGGGAAGGGATTAGTCATGGCGTGAAAGGCAGAGTGCAATTTCGGATGTTTCTATCGGATTGATGCATTTTTGTCAATGCATAAGTCGCACAAGAACATGTGGGGATGGAACCATCATGTTGGTTTACTATGGTTTACTTAGGAGAGAGTGGGAAATACAACCAGTTTTTTCTATTTGGGCCACCCACTATGGCCATGTTGTGCTGTTTTATGGCATCGTTCGGGATGAGGATTTAAAGTTTTACACCCTGGAGAAACGCATAGAAGATGGACCATTTGGCGGATTGAAGCATTTCATCTAGGTTTTCTGATATTAAATAACCACGCATTGGTATGTTCATATATTTCAAATCGGTGTTTAGTATGGTTTTGTGATATGTTCGTCGTCCTTAAAATGGAGGAGATCCTACGAATCAGCTGGAAATCCCATCTTTGGCGGTGAAATCTCGAAGTGGAAGCAACTCACGGTGGTTTCGACTGGTTAGAAACTCATGGGCCGCAGTTTTTGTTTGTGAAAAACAAGGCCAAAAACAACTGAGAGTATCCCGCGGCACTTGCGTTCTTAAAGTTAGTGATGCGTTTGTTCTTGAGCACTAGATGTATAGGGGTATGACTCGGTATGACCCACCGAACAACCACCAGATGAATGGTACCAAACTGACCCCTCTATGAGTCCTAAAAGTACATCCGTTGGTGAGCCCCCTTTCGGTGGTAATCTTCACCAGGTTTTGATATCTACCGGGAAGGCTGGCCCCCATTAAACGATGTTTCCTGATGAAAGATCTTTAATTGGGTTGCAGTTTCCCTGTCAAGTGTTCGAACCAAAAAGAAAAAATAAATAGGTTTCCCCAACGAATCTGGAACCCAAAGAAGAAGAAAAAAAATTGTTTCCCCAACCATGCACACCAGTTTTCACAACATGAGATCATGCATTTCTGATATTTTGAGGCTCAAGGAACATGTGGATGGGTCACTACCACTGGGACCATGTTTGCGCCATGTTTGGCCGGATGAACATCCATACCTATCAGAATTGTTGAGCTTCAAGATCATGGTATTGATCGGGTTTTGACCCCTTTCTACTGGTTGGTGCATATTGCAACCTTGAATTCTACATCATACCCAGTCTGTTCACCAACAACCAGCCATCATTGTTTGGGCTTGTATACATACACATATATATAATATATATATATAATATAATATAATATATATAATATATAATATATATAATATATAATATATATAATATATATATATATATATATTATATATTTATATAATATATATATATGGCCACATGGTTTTGTCTGAAAATTGGGTTCCTCTCAATCGACTAGTGGATACTGTAATAGCTTTCCGGTTTCCGTATGAATTTGGGCGGTTTCGTATAGCGACATATCGACTGATATAGCCGTACCCAAAATCCAAATGTTTCAGGTGAAATGTTTGGTGGTTTAGTCCACATGTTTCATGAAAAATGCTAAGACACTCAAATGTTCAAGTTACCCTTTGGTAAACTAACATAGCTATTGAAAACGTCCATAGAAATAGTGAGTTTTCCCATTAAGAATTGTTTTCCATAGTTATGTGTATGTTTACCAGAGGGTACATTTCAGCTTTTGATTCTTAAATTCCATGCATGTTCATTCGGAGGTTAAATGCCAATGTGTGGTCTGAAAGAATCAGTCTTACATCCACAAAAGTGATCCTCAATTTCCTAATTTTCCATGGTAAAATCTCATGTTGCTGGTGACAGCCCACTGAAAAGTTGCTTCAATTCCCATCTTTCATGGTTCCCAATCATCCCGGTCCCATTTTTGATCCACGATCTTCGTGTCTTGCCACAGCCTGTCCAGGTACAGGCGGAAAAAGACCACGAAACAAGCAGCACGCTTCCAGACGCGGGGAGGAGTGGGATTGAAGCATCGCCGCATCGCATCATTTCCAAAAAGGGGAAAGATATGGAGCAAAAATGAATGATGCGATGATGGGGGTTTCCTACCCTCTGGTTATTTAACATAGCCGTGGTATAGATGGCCCATAGAAATAGATGATTTTCCCAGCTAGAAACCTCCATTTATTTTGGAGATTTTCCATCGCTATGTTAAATAACCAGAGGGTAAGTCATAGGGATACCCCAAATCATCTACTTTTTGAAACGGGTTTCCCATATCAACCATCCATAGTACGTGTAGCTACTAGCAAATCACAACTTTAATATATCATAACATATGGGGGAGTCCTAAAAGGGGGGGGCACTCCAAAAATGGATGATTTATAATGGAAAATCCAAGAATCAAATGGATGATGACTGGGGGTACCCCCATTTATGGAAACCTCCATAGGGAGAAGAGCATGAGACCCTAGTAATCTCTAGTAGCTAAGTTGGTGTAACTTTAAGAACTCTTGGACTTCTGGTAGATATATCGAACTAGTTTAGTTGGTGGTTTGGAACATTTGGATTATTTTTCCATATATTGGGAATGATAATCCCAACTGACGAACTCCATCATTTTTCAGAGGGGTTGAAATGATTTTTGAACATATTTGATGAATGATTTTTTGGTTGGTTGGTTGATGAGTACTTCGGGGGTTGTACAACAACCAACGCGAATTGGGGATTTTGTCAATGCCAAATGCAGACAATCCACGGACGGGGAATCGTGTTCTCAACCAGGTGAAATGATGAGAAAGCATGAAAGTTGGGAGTACCCGATTTTCAGACAAAGCTGTATATATATACCCATAGGATCCATGTATGGTATATATGCTAACATTTGGGGTATATTGATGGTAAATGTTACCCTATATAGAGCATGCATGGATCCTATGGGACAGTTAATGGAATATTTACTGTAACTGATCAAACCGATCAATATAATTTGGGATGTTGATTGTGGTGGATTTAATCTGAACATGGGATCAGAAAACCCCTGGTGAAGAAAGTATGCCAACTTAGGTTGTTTTTTTGGTGGGTGTTTTTTTTTGGGAGGAGTAGAGTTTTCTGGAGATCACCCTTTGTTGAAAGTTTCTTGTATTTCTTGGAGCTCAACCAATTTCTCGTGCAACTCAACCCTATCTAAACCCTTGTGCCATCAAGTCACTCAATATGCTTTAATCCCTTAACCAAATACTAAAAATTTAGGTGCTCCCAAAGTATTCTCAGCTAAGCTCCCAACCTTTTTGGAACCTGGAGTCACACCCCATCTGATGTTGCGCCACGCCAGGACCAGCAAAGCGAGCAAAGTTTCACGGGTAACCCGAAGAAGCAAGAGAAAGACGGAGCTCCCTGCTGGAATTTCGCCTCAGCAGGCATCGACGGATATTCCATAGCGCCATAGAAGATATACCCTCTGGTAAATTGCTACATAACTATGGAAAATTACCATTTTATAGCTGGGTAAATCAACTATTTCGACTGGGCCATGGCTTCAAGTTCGCAAACTGTTGACATAGCCACCCGGGTGTGGAGATCCGGGATCAAAAAATCTCTGAGTTGTGTACAATCCATTCAGGGAAAACCATCATCTGGGTAAATTTCATCACGACCTCACTGTTCGACCGAGCCCTGGAATCATGGCTTATTTCAGGGAAATCATGCCCTTGTAGGATAGTGAAATATTATAATTTACCCAGCATCATCTATTGCTAACTGCTTCGTAGTTTCAAAGATGTGTATGTTTTGCAATATCAATGGATATTTAGTAACCTATAAACTTTGATGTTCGAGCCTGCCAGGTTAGTTCTCTCCTACTTTTCGGGTAGTTCAGAAGAGCATCGATATGGCATGATATGGCTATGGATCAATAGCTCTAAATATCAGCTATTTAGGGGTTTCCAATGCATCATGGGGGTAGCCCCAGTTATCATTCACTGATGAACATGACTTAGTATAGGTTACCCTCCAGTAAATTAACAGTTCGACCCTGCCAGATAGGGGTTCAAAAAAGATAGTTTCCTCTAAAAATTGGTGATGTTCAGGGTCTATGTTAATGTACCAGAGGGTAACAACCATGGTGTGCCTGGAGATGCTTCACAACGGCAACGATATATTCCTGAGATCCACCATGGTGATGGGGAACCTAAAGACCCCCGTAGCAAGTGGCTTAATTCTAATTCTAGACATCTATAAACTATATATATATATATCTGGTTGGTGGTTTGGAACATTTTTTATTTTTCCATATATTGGGAATAATCATCCCAACGGACTAATATTTTTCAGAGGGGTTGAAACCACCAACCAGATATACTGGTTGGTGGTTTCAAACACTTTTTATTTTCCGTAGTATATGGGATAATCCTTCCCATTGACTAACATTTTTTCAACATGGTTAAAACCACCAACCAGTCCATATATATATGTATATCACCCATCAATCCAAGCCTTTTGAAGCTGCATATAAACTATGATTGTCATTTTCAGTCTCACTATCGGCATTTTGCTGAGTATCACCCGCCATTTTGGCATTCATATGCAATGACTACGACACTTGGTCCATTTGCACCCAAACTGCCGGAAGATCTACTGAGCTTTAGCGCCGGTGAAGAAACTGATGATGTGGTTTCTATGTCGAACAAGATGCATCTGGTTTCGTTTGATGCTCAAAGTCCACTACGTGCTCCCCCTCACTTTGGTGGCAATGCTGGTAGATGGCATGTAAGCTACAAAGATGAGTTGGTTCCAATGAAGACGATTTACAATCCTGTAGTGCCAGCTGCTCTGGCTGGATTTTTCGTTAGTCTGTTGGGTACTGAAGCACGAGTTTGGGGTCGGGCACTAGCAGAACACTTTTCTGGTGTACCTGTACTTGATGCTGAATTGGTAGAAGTGCACATGGCTGTGCAACAGACGGTTCTGGACAACAATCTGGAACCATTGTTGCGCTGGGCTTTGTGGATTATTGAATTTAGTCACATAGCTGCACTGGGTATACCACCTGTTGTCAATTTAGCTGCACCACCTGGGAATTGGTGTGACATCTACTACTATCCTTCCAACAACGTGGCTGAGCTTTTGGAGGCAAAAGATTTTCATGTGATGGTGTTGGGATTTGCCCTTCGATACACAAGCGCAACGAGAAGAACTTGCCATTCTTTGTGCTCAGTGCACGCTGTGGCCTTTTTCGAGCTTTCTAGTGTAGTTGCTGGTCCACAGGTTATTTTCCGAGCTTGGCCCCTGACTTTTGGCACAGTGCCGTCATTTGTCGCCTTGCCTCCTGCTGGACGCTCTGTGCCTACACTCTTTTCTGTTTTGCTTCCTTGGCATATTGCTCCTTTTCTTTCCTCCCCCAAGGGGTCAGGAAACTAAGCAGGAATTGCCAAGTGATCTAGCTCTGCCGATTTTCTCGCTGATGCAGAAGGCATCAGTTTGTTTTTCTCCAGTAGTTGAAGCTGACTTTTGGCCAATATGATAGACATTTATAAACCTTAACGATTATTAGATATCTATAAACTACATAAAATCTATTCATAGCATAACTGCTTCCATTCATATTTAACCCATTACACGCCATTTCGAAACTCAATGCGTTCACTTGCTTTGTTGCTATCGCCGGGGTGTCGCTAGAATATAAGAAACACGTGAGTTGTCTTGCCTTGTCTTGTTTTGTCTTGTCTTAGTGCTACTGCTGCGGTTGCTGCTGGTAGTTGCTGCTGCTGTTGGGTCATTGCCCTAAGCCGTATCAGGCACCTAGGCTGTATGTTTGTAAACTTGCTTTCCATTGTGTTTTTAAAATCATTCGAAATAACTAAAAACAATGACCACATAGATGCAGCGTCCACAATATGATTCTGAATTTCCGAGCCATAAAAAACACCGCATATTGAATGAAATAGATGATTTCTGGCACACAGCGTCCCATGCTGATTTGCATAAGTTTGCACTGACTTCTCTGACTTCCTGAATGATCGGCGTCCCATGGTGATTTGTTTTTCAAACAGACGGTGCACTGACTTTCCCGACTGGGTGTAATAATTTATCTAATATATAACTTGAGTCCGTCCTAATAGCTGTAACATGCTGTAACAATCAAAAAAAGGATTTCTTTATAGTTTGGGCGAACGTTGTTTTGAGTGTTTTCTTTCGTGCACAAAATCGTGCTTTTCGGTGCTTTCCTTCGTGCAAAAAATCGTGCTCTAGATCGTGCTTTTTGGTGCTCTCCCTCGTGCCAAAAATCGTGCTTTTTGGTGCTCTCCCTCGTGCCAAAAACCGTGCTCTAGATCGTGCTTTTTGGTGTTCCCCTTCGTGCACAAAATCGTGCTTTTTGGTGCATTCCTTCGTGCCACAAATCGTGCTTTTTGGTGCTTTCCCTCGTGCCAAAAATCGTGCTCTAGATCGTGCTCGCTGTTACAGCTATTAGGCCTGTGTCAATATATATAACTATGATATATCATTTCATACCCTTCCTCCCCAAGCCCCACCCTGACTGGCGCCGAAAAAACACCTGCAGACCACGGATGTGCGGCCGCAGTCGCGGTCGCGGCGACTGTTTCTGAAGCCGCTTGGAGCAGAGACCCTGGAGGACTGTCCAATGGAACAGACGACTTAATTCGCTGTTGAACACATCGTATGTCAACACATTATATATATATATGTATGTAGTATATGGATTATATATGGAATATATATATATGGAATATGTAGTAATTGTAGCCATAGATGTCCTTTTCCCATTGGTTGGTTGATAAATAGAAGGGTTTGAACAAACCCCTTTAACAACAGGTTTCTTTGATGATAGATGGTATATCAAACCGGCCCCTCTATTTCTACCAACAGGACATTATTGGGTTGAACTGGAATGGAGCAATCGCTTGATTTCTGTCAAATAATTGGCTGGTTCGTGGTTTGGAACATTTTTATTTACCCATATATTCGGAATAATAATCCCAACTGATTAATATTTTTCAGAGGGGTTGAAACCACCAACTAGTTGGCATCGGGTCAAGACTTGTCACCTCAAACTTTATGTTTCCAACCTGCTTGGTCTTGTTGAATAAGCTAGAACATGATAGATTTCTCCGCTTTCCGGAAAAAGGCGCTTCACCCCAGTTAAAAAGCTAGACCAATCCTACCCTGCTGAAATATCTGGGGCGAGCTAACCCACTTGCGATTCCGAATGGGTCGTTCACGACTGGTCGTTCCACCCGTGTCTTCTTTTTCGATCTCTGCTTCGCTGAGGGAGCCGTTCAGGAACGCCAAACAAACCATCAGGCACTTCTTCAGGTGGGGCCCCCAGTCGATAGCGTTCAGTTGGTTTATAAGTGGTTGAATTCTATGGTTTATGGTAGATATACCTATAGTTAATGGGGATTAATTCATGGTTTATAAACAAACTTATAACTGGGGGGCCCCATGTGTATCTACTTTCAGTAACCACAACTATCATGATTATCATAATTAACATAGTTATATTCCGTATGGGATAAGTATTGATGGTAACCATTTATTGATACCACATTAATCATAGTTAATTATCCCATTGATATTCCATATATAATTCATTAATTCCATATATTAATCACCATTGATATTGAATAATCCATATATTAGTCCATATATTATTCCATTAATCACCATCTATTAATACCTGGTTGGCGGTTTCAAACATGAATTTTACTCTCCATTTCATATATGGGATGTCATCCTCCCATTGACGGTCACTCCATCATGTTTCAAGATGTTTTTGTTTAACCACCAACCAGATAAGATCATATCCTACTATTTGGTGTATAATTATCCTAATTCCTACTATTTGGTGTATAATTATCCGATATTTTTCACCTATAAACCCTAGTTATGGAAGTTCTAATATTAATAACCATACAAGATGGGGCCCCCAGTCGATAGCGTTCAGTTGGTTTATAAGTGGTTGAATTCTAGGGTTTATGGTAGATATACCTATAGTTAATGGGGATTAATTCATGGTTTATAAACAAACTTATAACGGGGGGGCCCCATGTGTATCTACTTTCAGTAACCACAACTATCATGATTATCATAATTAACATAGTTATATTCCGTATGGGATAAGTATTGATGGTAACCATTTATTGATACCACATTAATCACAATTATATTCCATATATATATATATAGATAATCAATGGTTTATAAACCAACTTAGCTATCTTGGGGGCCCCATCCTGTAATCTTATTGTGGATTTGTGGCTTCACCGTCGCCACGAGTCCCATGATCCCATGATGACAGGTACGAACCCTTCAACGAGTACGAAAACAAAGTTCGCGTTGGCGAATTCAAGTCTGGCAGGCGGGGAAAGCATGGGAAAATCTCTGTTTGAAGCATTAAAAGATTGAATGGGATTTATAAGGATTTATAAGGATTTATAGTTGATTGATGTTAGCTATAAGGATGTTTTGTGTTTTTTCCCGAGAGCGCCTGCGAAGGGTTCTTCGTAAAAAAGCAGCCGTTATACTACATCTTCACACCTTCACATCTGCAGATCTACATCTTCACACCTTCACATCTGCAGATCTACATCTTCACACTCTCACATCTGCTGATCTACATCTTCACACCTTCACATCTGCTGATCTACATCTTCACACCTTCACATCTGCTGATCTACATCTTCACACCCTCACATCTGCAGATATACATCTTCACACCTTCACACCTGCAGATCTGCATCTTCACACCCTTACATCTGCAGATCTAGATCTTCACACCCTTACATCTGCAGATCTAGATCTTCACACCCTCACATCTGCTGATCTGCATCTTCACACCCTCACACGTGCAGATCTACATCTTCACACCCTCACACCTGCAGATCTACATCTTCACACCCTCACATCTGCAGATCTACATCTTCACACCTTCACATCTGCACAGGCGTGCCGCCGGAGCGCCACGAAACGCAACTCTTTCGCACGAAATGGACGTTGGACGTCAAAAACTGAGGAAAAATTGCGACTTTGATGCGTCGCGCGCAACCTTTTCGCACGAAATGGACGTTGGACGTCAAAAACTGAGGAAAAATTGCGACTTTGAAGCGTCCCCGGCAACCCTTTCGCACGAAATGGGCGTTGGACGTCAAAAACTGAGGTAAAATTGCGATTTAACTTGTCCCGCCGCAACCCTTTCGCACGAAATGGACGTTGGACGTCAAAAACTGAGGTAAAATTGCGATTTAACTTGTCCCGCCACAACTCTTTCGCACGAAATGGACGTTAGACGTCAAAAACTGAGGAAAAATTGCGATTTAACTTGTCCCGCCGCAACCCTTTCGCACGAAATGGACGTTGGACGTCAAAAACTGAGGAAAAATTGCGACTTTGAAGCGTCCCCGGCAACCCTTTCGCACGAAATGGACATTGGACGTCAAAAACTGAGGTAAAATTGCGATTTAACTTGTCCCGCCGCAACCCTTTCGCACGAAATGGACGTTGGACGTCAAAAAACTGAGGTAAAATTGCGATTTGGAGGTGTCACGGGCAACCCTTACACGCGCAATGGAGGTTCGACGTCAAAAACTGGGGAAAATTGCGATTTTGAGGTGTCACGGGCAACCCTTACACGCGCAATGGAGGTTTGACGTCAAAAACTGAGGAAAAATTGCGATTTACTTTGTTCATCGTGACCTTTTCGCACGAAATGGACGTTGAACGTCAAAAACTGAAGTAAATTTCGGATTTCACGGGTCCGGTCTCTGTGTGTGAAAGTGTTTGTGTGTAAAAGCTTCTGTGTGTAAAAGTTTCTGTGTGTAAAAGTTTCTGTGTGTAAAAGGGTCTGTTTGTAAAAGGGTCTGTATCTAAAAGTGTCTGTGTGTAAAAGCGTCTGTGTGTAAAGGAGTCTGCGTGTAAAAGCCTCTGTGTGTAAAAGCTTCTGTGTTTAAAAGCTTCTGTGTGTAAAAGCTTCTGTGTGTAAAAGGGTCTGTTTGTAAAAGGGTCTGTATCTAAAAGTGTCTGTGTGTAAAAGCGTCTGTGTGTAAAGGAGTCTGCGTGTAAAAGCCTCTGTGTGTAAAAGCTTCCGTGCGTAAAAGCTTCTGTGTGTAAAAGCTTCTGTGTGTCAAAGTGTCTGTGTGTAAAAGCGTCTGTGTGTAAAAGCGTCTGTGTGTAAAAGCTTCTGTGTGTAAAAGCTTCTGTGTGTCAAAGTGTCTGTGTGTAAAAGCGTCTGTGTGTAAAAGGGTCTGTGTGTAAAAGTTTCTGTGTTTAAAAGCTTCTGTGTGTAAAAGTGACTGTGTGTGACATGGTCTGTGTGTAAAAGCGTCTGTGTGTCACAGCTTCTGTGTGTAAAAGTTTCTGTGTGTAAAAGCGTCTCTGTATAAAAGCGTCTCGTTTCTGGACATCCACGGCATGATGGTACCGAGTTTTTTCGGCAATGTGTGTGTGGGAATTACCAGCATCATGGTACCGAGCGTCCTGTGCACTTTTCTTGCTTACATTATATTTCTTCATGTTTTCTTTGTATCTCCCTCTCTCTCTCTCTCTCTCCCCCTCTCGCTCTCCCTCCCTCCCTCCCTCCCTCCATCCATTTCTCTCTATCTGTGTCTCTCTGTGGTTGCAAGACACGTGTCATCTGATGCCTTTTACCAAGCAGCACAATGCATATGCATGGGTTGTCACAAGTATCCTCTTCTTAATCAATCTTACTTTTCACACATTATCCTCTTACTTTTCACACATTATCCCTCCATAGCTCATATAAAATTCACCAACCATTCACCGACTATTTTTTACGACTACCATACTCAGAGCTGCTTGAAAAACGTTTTTTTTCGCTCTCGGGCCAACCGTCGTCTAGTTTTCCCAGGCTACAAACCTCCATTTAGCTCGGGAATTGTCCAGTGCCATGTTTGATTAGCAGAGGGTACCCGGAAATAGCGAAGTTGATGACGCACATAACTTGGTTAACTGTTGGGTTGAATGGGGGAATATAACTATAGTCAATGGGGTAGTAACCACACCAATTGTAAGTTGGTTTATTACCCCATTAACTATAGATATTTACCATATATATATATACACCATAAGTGCTAGTTGTTAGAGTTATGTCACCAACTTGGCTATCTTTGGGGCACCACATTGTATGAGCACGGGAACTTTACGTATGTCCGGCTGAATAGAGGGCAAGGTGTGTGTCCAGATCGGGATTCAGATCATCATGGAAGAATTGGAATAGTGCAACGAACTGGTGGTACAATGGGAATATCAATGGGATAAATCTGGATAGATTTGATTTCCAAAAATGTCATACATATGATTATATACTTATATACATACTTAGTGGGAGTCATCCCCAAATGGCCTTTTGTCAGATTGGCGGATTATTGAAATTGATTCTGAATGATGGTTCGTAGATGCTATTGAAAGTTGGAGTTCGCCTTTCAAGGCAGATCGCACGGCGAAGACAGGTTTTAATCGATTTTTTGGCCATTTGCAGCTTCTGTTACCCTCCGATATGTTAACATAGCCATGGAAAATGATCCATGAGAATTGATGATTTGCCTATTCAAAATGGTGATTTTCCAGAGTTATTCTTAAATCGGGTTTTTTTGCAACTGTTCTACTGTCGCAAGTAGGTGCCCCCATTTCGTGACAGCGGTTTGGAGAGGTTCGCGAGAAGATTTGATTTCCTCGGCGGTGCTCTGAAGGCCAAAACTGCGGAGAGTCAACTGGGGTGGTTCGAGCTACCTTTTTGACCCTCCCATTTTCACAGGGGGGCCCATAGTTGGCTAAGTTGGTTTACAACTATAACAATAGTGTATGATAGCTATAGTCCTATAGGTATATTTAGATGGTTTTTGTTTAACCAACTTAGAACTGGGTGGCACCATCCTGCAGGTGTTTTTTGTACAGCCCAGCCCTGTGTTTTTGGATCTTTGGGCGCCTCCTGCGATTTAAGATGACGAAAATCGCAAAGACGTAGGCGCTGTGATTCACTGTATGAAGTCTGCAAAGTCAACTGCATCTCTATAGAGCCTGTCCTTTCCATTGGTATACGGCGTATGAAATTCTCAGGTAATGTCTGTTTGCATGAGACGGGTTTTTCACCGTTCTGTTTGATGGTTTCATCAGTTTCATCCCCGACGATTCGTCGGGAGAATAGAATCGCCAGCGTTTCATGGTAAGTTTCCTATATGATTGAAACTATTGAAACTCCTGATTAGAGTGGCATCATTTTTTGGACACATGATGTCCTGGTCTTTACGAGTTGGAAGCTGTTTCCAAGCTGTGATTTTCGATGATGTGTTCTAAAAAAAATGCAGCTGTCCAAGGTTTCCATCTTTTTTGGGGCTAGATCCCACAGATCCCACGGTATTCCCTGTCTCACTGCATTCGGCAGCATCCTCCCTGTGATGAGCTTCCGCGAACCACCCTGGGTGGCGTCGTAACCTTGCTGTGCAGCGCTTAGATCCCTTTGGGGGGAAATCAGTTGACCCACAGTATCCAGACATGGATATATTGATACATCATGATATCATAAACCTTACTGGTTGGTGGTTTGGAACATTTTTTATTTTTCCAAATAGTTGGGATGATGATCCAATCTGACTAATATTTTTCAGAGGGGTTGAAACCACCAACCAGGAATATGTCAGAAGATCAGAGTATTGGGAAATATATATGTGAACTAGAATCTCAAAATATATGCGAACTAGAATCTCAAAATGTATGTCAGAAAGAATTTCGAAATATGTGTTAAATAAAATGTCAGAATGATTGTCAGAATATGAATATATGTTAGAATTTCAGATTCTGCAGATCAATTGTCAGATGGACTGTTGGAATTTATGCAAGATAGAATTTCAGTTGGTGGGGGATCACTTCAACTAATTGGGTTTGTGGCACGTCCATCCAGAAAAATAAAGTGTGTGGTTCATACATTATCAGAAGTTTCACAACTCCTTTGTATTTTCCTCGCTATTTGTCTCACAACTATCCTTCTAGTTATTTCTCCATATTCCCATAATATTCCCATAATACGTCGCAACTCTCTTGCTATATCTGGCATCATCACCCGGGAGTTCGAACTCCGATTCCCAGTTTGGTGGGATATAGCCACCTGAGGTTTGTAGCCATCATCCTCACGCTTGTTATAAGAGGATTTGTGCAAGCGGCTACCAGTGAGATGGAGGCGTGACCAAACATCTTGTCGTTGACCCACGATTTGATGACTATTTAGGTATGACAAAAGGTATAAGTTTCAGAGGACTTGACTAAGTCATACCAAGTCATACCTAAATAGTCATCTGTTTTAATATAGAAGGAATCACGACTGGTTTCAGGCTTTTCAATGCTTTTCATATGTTTCATCCTATGATTTTTCGAGTGGCCAGACCGTGAACTTAGAGTATGTCTCCATCAATATGGATTGCGTCAACGAGGACGGGCGCTGCGGCTGGAGGCTACCCCCAGTCATCCATTTTAGATACAGTTAAAAGTATGACTGTAACCGTTGTAAGTTTTCTGGGGTAAAGTACAGTTAAAAGTACTGGTTAAAGGTCAGTAAGTATGGTTATCATGCTGTATGACTTTCATCATGAAGCTTTCCTAAGTCATAGGGGTAATTACCCCAGTTATCACCCATTTTAGATTGGGATTTTCCCTGAAATAGACCTTCCAGCGATAAAGGAGTACCCCCATGACTATGGAAACCCCCATATATCGCAGATGATTTACCTGGCAGCTCAAGCTTGCAGCGGCCACAGGACTTGAATTCTTTGGATCTGAACGCATGTCAATACGAAGTGGAGGCACAGACTGAGCTTCAAAAAACTGGACGACTGTCTCAAAAAGTTGGAACTGCAATCCGATGCTTTCTGAGCATTTTACAAATTTAGCCATATGTTGGGCTGTCCTAAAATGGTGGATCCCCAAATAGCTGGATGGTTTACTTCATGGAAAATCCTTTTAAAAAAAATAGATGATTTAGGAGTACGATTTTGGTGCAGATGCAGAAAGCTCCTCTCCGGTGCGGACCTGCGGACCTTTCAGAAATCAGGTCTTGAACCGATTCCAATCGATTCCATATGTCAAGCATCAGCCATGTCCCGGTCATCTGGTGCCACCCGGACCCCATTTTCTCATATCACCCCACTGTCTACATCCCCACCGATGTTTTTCACCGCCAAACCAGGCCGAAATGGCCTCCCTGGCTGCTCCCTTTTATTGGATCTCCCAAATGTTGGGAGAGGCCTGGCCATGGCATGGCATGGCTTGATGCTTTTTATATGAATAAAAGGCCAAACATGGAGAAAAATCGTGGATTCCTATGATTTTTCA
Source organism: Cladocopium goreaui (assembly GCA_947184155.2). NCBI lineage: Eukaryota > Dinophyceae > Suessiales > Symbiodiniaceae > Cladocopium > Cladocopium goreaui. The sequence continues at coordinate 51,636 of CAMXCT020002921.1, forward strand.
ATGATTTCTAATTTAGGAATTGCCCATGTTTTTTTTTTGGCCCAGATTCAAAGTGTCAGATTCCTAGCTGGACAGCAGTCTTTTTTGACCCTGAATTGAGACTCACAATGTATGTCCTCCACAACATGCCATCTTTTTTGACAAAAGGCAATGGTTTTCAAACGCCACATTTGCTGAAAATTGCTCATCGTTTTCTTGCCACGAAAGCTGGACGATTCTTCAAAACTGCCAAAATGCGGTCGCCCCACAGCCAAAGATATGGAAAATCCAGTCAGAACCAATCATAATTGCGCGGGACATTCCAGGGTTTTGTTTAAATGATAAGTGCGTTACAAGGTAAGGCCCTCGTTTTCGATAGCTAAGTTGACGTGCATAACGTACTGACTCCTAGGGTATATATGACTATAGTACTCATAGTGAATGGATTTATAAACCAACACCAGGGTCTTATAGAGACTAATTAATTATAGCAACTATATAGTTAATGGATTTATAAACTAACTACAGTAACTATTGTAACTATGTAGTCAATAAATGTGTAAACCAACAACCATCACCCAAGGGTCTTTAAACCAGGGACCCTCTCATCCCTCTCGATCAAAGAAAGGCTGCGACGCCATCGTTGGATGTGCCTGTCATGGAGGCGTGAAAAAAACATGGAGAGGGACTGAGGATGTTTGGCGTCTACCCCTACACGATGGGGCCCCCAAGATAGCTAAGTTGGTTTATAACTCCAATAACTATGGTTTATGGTACTTATAACTATAGTTATGGGGTTTATAAACCAACTTATCACTGGGGGGGCCCATCCTGCACATAGATTAATGGAATAACCTCGACTTAGATTAATGAGATGAAATATGGATGATACCCTCTGGTAAACGTTTACACTTCGCTATTGAAAATTGCCATTGACTTCGTTGATTTACCCGGCTATAAAATACGGTGATTTTCCAGTTCGCAAAATGTCACAGTTTACCAGAGGCTATATGCGTCATATATGGCTATGGATAAACCATGGATCAGTGGGATGCACGCCGAAGATATGTTTTTTTTCCTGACGAAGTCTGTCCGGTGTTCCATGGTTTTCTGATTGGTGGTGTTGAACATTTTTTCCCATATATTGGGAATAGTCAACCCAACTGACGAGCATATTTTTCAGAGGGGTAGGTCAACCACCAACCAGATATACTGGTTGGTGGTTTCAAACATTTTTTATTTTCCGTAGTATATGGGATAATCCTTCCCATTGACTAACATTTTTTCAACATGGTTGAAACCACCAACCAGTATATAATATAATATATATATATACACAATCCATATGATAACCCATATAGAGCTGGGGGTATTCCAGATGTATTACTGTATGATGCATTTTTTCATGGGTTCCCATGGTTTTTTCCCCATCGGAGACATCACGATCCGATGTCTCTTTTTTGAGGTGAAAATCAGCAGCAAGATTCAATTCTTTGAGCGCTCGCGCGAGACGAGCTTGCACAAGGCGGCTGGGTCTTTTTATGCCGAAGGGTGGAACTTTTAACATCGAAAATGAGCAGAATGAATTGGAAAAAATGCGCAGAAACTAAAGATCTAAATCGATACTGTAGTATTTCTGGCATGTTTAAGCTTGAAGATGGGACCCAGAATAGGGAGATTGGACCGGAGATTGATGCGAAAGCCTTCTCTGGTCAGAAAATTATATCAAGTAGACATAAGTGATTATATAAATTATATTTATTATTATCTCATTAGCAGACCTTGGCTGGTGATTTTCTATCTTTGTGTTGTAACGTTTCACCCATCTCGTGATGATGCCAATGACGAAGGTTTTCTGGCGGAAAAAACTGTCAAGCGGCAGGTTTTGAGCAGGCCTAGGCGTGAATCTTAGATATTTTAGTGCGGCTGTGAGTATGAACAGATCTAGAAATACAAAATCTATATATATATATACATTATAATTATATGTACATTATAATTATATATACATTATAATTATATATACATTATAAATTATATATATATATTGTAATTATATATATATACATTTTAATTATATATATATAGTTTTATATGTGTGTGCCATGTAGTTCCGATGTGTTTATGCCGGGCTGAACCTGCATACCTTCCGGCGATTTTGGGACAAATTTGGGGGGCCGAAGGGTGGCCCCCGCCGCAGGTGGTGATTACGGACATGCTGGGCCTTTCTGAGTCAAGCGTGTCCAGCAACAGCGTGTGGACACCTGACACCAGCATCGGAGAGTTGACAACTACAGACAATGTGAATCCCAGCTAGCAAGTAGTACACACAACCTATATAGATGACACAGATAATTATAACTGATACATATATATAGATAGACAAGTTATGGTATAAGTTACAGTAATAACCCATTGCTGGTGTATTTCATATGATTATTACCCATGAGAAGCACCGTTCGAGACGCCGGTTTTGTGAGGCCACCCCACCGACCCTTTCTGCGGTGGACAGCATCCAAGCTGAGTTGGGAAGGCAGGGCATTCTACATTGATTGGCGCTAAAAACAGACCTTGGTTGATTGGTTATTGTAAGCATTTATAAGCCATGAATATGGGGAATATCATGGGAATATCATGGGAATATGATGGGAATATGATGTGAATATGGATTGGAATAATGGGAATGCCGTTGAATGTCATTGACAAATGGCTCATTTCTGGTGGAGATGGGTAAATATACTGTGTCTTTTCACACTTATAACATGCCACTTAACCATATGTTATGGTAGACTATAACATACTACAAATTATTTCTTATTATATTGTGTTATCATTACTATAATTACATTAACTATATCACTATATCATATTCTATTAAAAAGACTATATTTTGAGGTACGCTATTGTATGTAATTGGTAATGAAATCACGCTGTATATGTAATGAAATTATATGATATGTTACGGTACTGGTTTGCTATCGGTGTGTTATCGGTATGTTACTTTGTTATATTAGATGACACTATATTACATATCTATTTGTTATATTATATGACACTATGCTATTTGATACTATATTATACTATATTACACTATCATTATTATATGACATTATATTACATCATAATATCTCAGAGTGTGTTTTGCCATTGTATATATATATATACACATCGGTCGTTAAACTTCTGTCAAAATGATCCTACTATATTCTCTGAACATGGATATATGAGGGTACGATTTGAAAAGGCTGCGAAGAAACAGGTTCAACTCTGACAATTCAGGCGCATGGTTCCTCATGATGTTTTCCAATAAAATCATTAGTTCGGGATGTACCCCGTGTTCAAAATGTTCGGACACACCCATATTTCTTTCTTCTTTTCTCGATTTCTTTAGGGTGGGGCGGGACGCTGCTTGACCATCTCTACATGGTTCATGACTTCTCTTCGAAATAGAACACATGAGCACAACATGTGAGTCTGTTTGAAAATTTAAGGGAAACTCGGTTGATCGTCATGTTCCGTATTGAGATGGCCAATTTAGGGGTTGATCTCCCATTCCCCACAGACCCAGATTATCATTCTGAGACAAAGAAAAACTTCAAACCTCTGCCGTAGCCTGCGGCCCAGTTTCCATGAGAGCAGTGCTGTGTTGGAGCCAAGCCTTTTATCCAACAAGACCATCAAGTCCTTTGAAGACATGCAGGCGCTGAAACTTGCCGCGGGATACCCCTGTTGATGATGGGTTGGGTTACCCTCTGGTAAACTAACATAGCTGTTGAAAATGGCCATAGAAATAGTGAGTTTTCCCATTAAAAATGGTGATTTTCCATAGCAACATGTTAGTTTACCAGAGGGTATTTTGCCTTCAGACAGAAGATGTTCACAATCCATGAGGGAAGTCCTACCACTATCAGTATGGGTTGACACAAGATGGGGCCCCCAGTCGAGCTCGCGTTCAGTTGGTTTATTTTTGTGGTTGAATTCTATGGTCTATGGTAGATATAACGAACTAGTTAATGGGGATTATAATGGTTTATAAACCAACTCATAACTGGGGGGGCCCATCCTGTATGGGTTGACATGGATTGACAGAGTTTTTTGAACACTGCTCACATGTGTTTTGACCGGTGAAACTTTGGTGAGCTCTTCTGTTGTGGTTACAACATGCGACAGAGAGCATGCGCAGTTTCTCATCAGCGACGGGTCCATGTGTTGAGTTCTGCATGGTGCTGTAGTCACTGTCCCCAAAGTTGAGTTCCCATCCCGTTCTGAGCAGGTCATGATGGTTATGACCCATAGGATCCATGTATGCAATATATGGTAACATTTACATTTATCATCAATATACCCCCAATGTTAGTATATATACCAGCACCATGGATCCTATGGGTGATGGTTTCTATTGGTTTCTTGAACCTTTCTGGTCACAAGATATCCATCGCCTCTGGTCACAAGATATCCATCGCCGGGGCAGATATTGCCGGGGCATCGCCGGGATGTTGCAGGGAAGCACTGCCAGTCACATGTTCGACGACACGATGATGTATTGGTGAACTCCGTCCGTGGGTTGTCCCCGAAATTCCTGGAGAAACTCATCATGTGTTCCTTAGAAAAGGCTGTCTTTCCAGGAGGAAACCCCCATGAAAAAAGTGGAGACACGCCCAAATGCTTTTTTTTGACACGCCCAAAATGGAGAGAACTCTTGGACATTTTGTTGGAAAGGAATATGTCATGTCTGTGAATCTCAGAATGGAGAAGGGCGGTGGAAGCAATAAAAGCCAACGTGCTAACGATGCCAAACATTTTAAATTGGCGCTATTGACGTTCTTATTGTATTTGGGTTCTATCAGTTGACCTTGACCTCGTCCCTTTGTTCGTCAAAAGCTAAGACTTTACTCTGTCATAAAGTTGAACTCACAACTACATATCACACAACGGTAATTACATAGTTCATAACAGGTTTACCGGATATGAGCTATGAATCTCGCACCATGTCGTGTTGAGCAAGCCTTTGAAACCGCATGTCCTCCATTCTCCTAAAAGTGTTGTGTTTACTAAGATCCTGTGTGGCCTTTATAGTCAAAGTATGCATGTTTTATCACAAACATGCCAGCATTATCCGAGATATGATTATATCATATTTCTACGATAGACACAATAGTCTACAATCATATCGCTTGGTGTTTCTGGAGTAGATAGAATATCGAAATTGAAAACAATGCTCACAAAATTGGGAATATCTTTGAAAATCCAAAATTATCCAAATTCTATCTGCGGATGATATACATGTGCATAAACTGTAGGCATTTTTCATGTGATTTTATGTGCATGTGTCAGGTACCTCAAGCGCAATATTTTCCAGAGCCTCACTGACTTTTTTGAGCATAAGGCAGGCGGTCGGCTATGGCTGTCGGCTATGGCTGTCAGGTATGTCGCTGTTTCCATAGTCATGGGGGTACCCCTTTATCGCTGGATGGTTTATTTCGATGGAAAATCCCAGAAATGCATGATAACTGGGGGTAGCCCTATTTTAGGAAACCTCTATTTGTAGATAGATGTTTCTGAATTATGTTGATTGATGTTGATTGCAGATTTCTATATCAACATATATACTTCTACTGCGACATCTCAAAGCGTTTGCAACAATCTCCCAGCCGAACTGTGAAACGGTGTTGAAATGTATGGGTCCACTTATAGAGTTCACAAGTCTGTTTGTCCCTTGTGTAGACTGAACTAATATGGAGAGAGCTTTCGAACTCGCTGAGCGTTTGTTGATTTGAAATTTTGCCTTTGCCTCATGCTTGATATTTTTTGACTCCGAACTTTCAGTATTTTCAAAGATGCGTTAAATCTCAAACTGCCCATGAAAAAAACCTTGAAGAATCCCAGATATTTTTGATTCAAGCTGGAGATCATTTTGGTCATCCCGGGATATCCCCGGAAAACATCTCCTCATTCTGAGGACAGTTCCCCACATACCGTGGTGCTCCAGTTCGTTAGCTAAGTTGGTGAACACAAATCCAATAACTTGGGTTTAGAGTTTAGATATATATATATATCTATCTATCTATACTGGGGATTATTTCCACCAACTTCCTAATATCAATACTAGCGTTTCAAATAGTAGCTAGGTTCAGCAAAATCTCCATGAGATGCGCGCCGTAGCGCTAGCGTCCGCGTCAGGTGGCGCTGTTCTTGCGCTTCGACCGGTGCGATGGGATGACAACCGGGCCATGGATTTTGCCGATGAGATGACGGGAAGCCATGGAAAGTCACTGTTGGTCCTGACATTGTTGATATTTGCTGATTATATGTCCATATATATCCCATGATTCCATGATATTCCCATAAGTATGCATAAACTATATGTGGGTAAAGTCATTGGGTACCCCAATTTTTTTAGATGCTACTAAACATATACTAAAATCAGTGGTCCCTTTTTGGACTTGAATTTTGACCCATCCCCATATGTAACAAGCATAATTAGTCTACAGATTTTACGGGAAACGATAGGAACGCCCAAGAAACGCTCGTAAAAAGCACGGAAGAACCAGAGTTTCATGTAGATTGTAAGCCTTCGAGCCATCCATTCAAAATCTGGATCCATGTTTGGAAATAGCGTCTAAAATCTTATTTTGTTGGGGAATACTGAGAAAAGAATAGAAACCAAAGATTCAAAGTCGAGCTTTGGGGTTCAATGTGGACCGAGATATAGGCTCTTATGGGATCCCAAGGTTGAAAAAATGGTAAAACACGTCCCTTGTCCCATTGTTTGATGGTTCTTTTCTTTCTCGGGATCACTGTAGACATACATGGATAATCGTGAAATTCTTCAGCAACTGTTCCCAGAGGTTTCTCTGCAGGAGCCACTCGTGGTTCTTCTAGGGATGGGATTATGCAGAAGGGAACCAAGTCCAGCGACTTTATGAGGCACATGTTTGGTATACCCTCTGGTAAACTAACATAGCTATTGAACATGGCCATTTATAGTGGATTTTCCCATTAAAAATGGTGATTTTCCATAGCTATGTTAAATTACCAGAGGGTACTTCCGCGTCAACGCCACGGTTGGCGGCTTTGAATACTGAGTATACTGTGTTGCAAGACTGATTTTCTTGCTGATCAGCCGTTTTCTGTGATAAAGCTCTTGATTCAAAAACGCTGTTTGGTTCTCTCAAAGCTGCTGAACCATTCCCCCTACAATGTCGTGCCAACCCAGTCATAAGTTTGTTTATAACCCAATTACCTATAGCTATTTACAAATATATATATATATTATGTATGTATATATGTATATATATATACACACATCTACCTTAAGTATCCATAAGTCCTTGAAATTCGAGTTATGTTCACCAGCGATTTCGCAATAATAGAGATCATCCCAGAGGACCGGCGCAACGGCACCGCAGGGATCAATTGAGACAGCTGAAAACCTGCCAATTTCAGGCTGGAGACTTTATATATACATAATGCTGGGTAAATTGTAACTATAGTATACTAATGATATACATAAAATACACATAAATAGATACATAAATATATATATATATATACATAATATACAGAAAATATACATAATATATATATAAGGATTAATAAACCATGGTTTATGAAAATTGGGGGGGTATTCCCCCAATAGTCATGATTTGATGAAGTTTTTTTGCTACCTTCCCAATTAGTCACAGCCGTATCTTCGGGACGGTCCATGGAGTTCGTTGGGGACGGTCCTTGTTTTGCTTCATGGCAAGAATTCGTTAAGATGTCATGGGGATACAATGGGGAGATATACCTATATATATATACACTGGTTGGTGGGTTGGAACATGTTTTATTTTTGCATATAATCATCCCAACTGACTAATATTTTTCAGAGGGGTTGAAACCACCAACCAGTATATAATATATAATATATATACATAATTCATATGATAATCCACATATAGCTGGGGATATTCCAGATGTATTACTGTATGATCCATTTTTTGTGTAGTTAAAACAATGCCATTTGCACCATCACCAAGTCACCACTATTTTTATGGCTGGTATAAACCATCAAAAATGAGGTGATTTATGGCATTGTTTTAACCACATTATATTTATATATATATTACGTTTTATTACAGTATACTAATAATTTTGAGAAAGCTGGTGCCTCAGTGAGCTGAATCACGAAGGTTTATCACGCACATAGCTGCTGAGTTTGTGGCATATAATATATATATATATATGTGTGAGTGTAGTTAATGAGCTTTATGAACCAACCTGTGACTGCGGGGTTGCTGTCATGCAGCTGTCACTAGAGTTACAAGGGTTACACCCCAACTGGGGCGTGTCTGAGAGTCTGGGAGAATGATGAGCAACCAGTGGATGTAGGTGATCCTTTTTCAGGGATTAAATTGCAAAGTTTGGTGAAAAAAAAACAGCATCCCTAAATCCACTAGGCTTGGATCGTTCAAAATCACTGGCAAATTTTGGGGGTACCCCATTTTCAGACATCCAACTGGAGAAAATGATATCCTGCTGAACTTCTATCAACGTTTACCGTTTTTCTTTTGGGTTCTCCATGACAAAGCCATGAGTAAGTTGGTTCCTCAAGGATCGAAAATTCGAAATCCTTCGAAGATATTGTTTGCACATTTTTGCACCATGATATTGGCAGCCATCAAGTCGGGCGAAGTCGGGCCAAGTGACCTGTGACCGTGCAGGTGGGCCTCATCAATCAAGCCTTGTTCAACTTAGTGAAGGCTCGATGGGAGTAGATACAACTGATCAAAGGCTGCAAGGATAAATCTGGGTAAATTTTACAACCTCACTGTTCGACCGAGCCCTGGAATCATGGCTTATAAGGGAAATCATCCCCTTTTATGGCCTTAATTTAGGTTAGTGAAATATTATAATTTCCCCAGATAAATGAGCCATAAAGGAGGTGCCCTTGTTGATCGTGTTGATTGGTTGTGAGGAGTTATACATGGTTATACTATTTGCTTGGGATTATTATACAAATTAGGGCAACTTAGCAACCAGTATTTCATGAGATGGGAGAGGGAAAAGCCCAGAGACCTCCGATATCCTCGGAGTTTGGGGTCGCCAGGTACCCTATTGTTAGAAACACCCACACACACATACGGTTTTCCCAGTGAGAATGGGAGTTTCCCATCGCCACGTTTGTTTGCAAAAAGTAGAAATTAAGATTCCTTGGTCAGTAGGTGTATCGTGCACATGTGAGTCTCTGGGTCTTTGTAGCTGAGTATATTGTTGAATAGGTCTATAGATGCCCACAAAACCAAGGATAAATCCTGATGAATGAAATGAAACAAAATGAAATGAAACGAAACGAACTGAAACGAAACGAAATGAAATGAACAGAAATGACATGAATGTCTGAGTGAGTAAGTATATGCAAATCAGGCAAGTGAGGTTATAGCATTTTCCTACACACTTTCTACTTCTGCTTGGTTTGATTCAACCCGTCGTCCCATGATGATACTTCCGCATTCGACAAATACATTCTCTCTGGAGAGTAAAGATAAATCAAAGCATCGCCAGAAGGTATGTTACTGTTTGTAGCAAATAAACATTGACCATTTCCAGAACCCTTTGCTGGTTTCCAATATTTCCCAATCGTGTCTTCTACACGGCATTTTCTTCAGGACAATGTGAAGGAAGATCGACGTCTCTTTGGATCATTCCCTTTCTTCAAGTTCGATTCTGAGCACTGTGCCTGTGCCAGCCACATTCTCGGCATGTCGTACTTGTTGGTTAGTACTTGTTGGTTCATTCCAGGTGTAAGTGGGTAAATCACCCCACTTATACCACCACTAACCCTACAAAAATCCTAGAATCATAAAGGTCACCTTTTTTCGGTTGCGTTTTTCCCCATGGCAATTTCTGTGCAAACTTCACCAATGGTTTTTTATACCCCCAGAGGGCCGATATCTATCCCCATGTTATCTCCAAGATTCCATTGAAATCCCAGAAAAATAGCTATTGTCAATGGGAATTTCAGGATCCTGATATGGAGGTACTGTACCATATAAGGCCATATTTTGTGGGGATATTCCCTTACATAGGCCTTACATAGGCCTTATATATGGCAGGTACCTCCAATTTAGGTTCCTGAAATGGCCATTGAATTGGGGAATATTCCAATTATCTGGGTAAATTGTAACGACCTCACTGTTCGACCGAGCCCTGGAATCATGGCTTATTGCAGGGAAATCATCCCCTTTAAAAAGGCCGAACTATTCAGGTTAGTGAAATCTTTTAATTTACCCAGAATTATACAACTGGGATATCAAGGAAATATACCAATGATATACCAATATAGCTTAAGTATCCCCATGGTATAGAATTGGTATATATTCCATTGAAATCCATTTGATATACCAATTATATACCAATTAGCCATATTACCATTGGACTAGCTAAATCCAATATGATGAAGCATTGCATCCCACCATGCCCCCATAAAATCCCATGAAATCCCATGAAATTTCACCATATCACCATTTCATATTCTATATCTTACATACATATACATATAACATATAACATATATATATATATATTCTCAGTGACTCTGTATAAATAAAACCAACATGCTGGACCTCTGGTGGTAAGTTCTGGGTGGGGTGACCATGGGCCACCCTCAACTTCAGGTCGAATCCATTTTGCTGGAAGCCAGACAACTGGAATGAGCTCTCGCACAGGCGAAAGTTGTGCTGGAAATTTCTAGGGCAATTCTGAAAATATATTCATAATGATAATATATGTACAATATGTTCATATTGAAAATATATAATATACTCAAAATAGCTGGGATGATAGCAAAACAAAGCTGGGATGTTTTTTCATCACTTAAGTGGGATAATCATAGCTATTTGTTGAATCTGTTGAAGCTTCGTTGCCGGGATGATTAGCAAAGCGGCCTGCAACCTGGAACTCATCGATAGGCGGTGACAAGGCGTTCCCTTTAACATGTTTCACGTGTCATGTGGGTAATCATATGTGCCATGGTCAAAACATGTGTGAATTGCTTTTATTGGCAGATTGTCATCAACCCATTCGTGAGGATTATATATTTATTAAAAAACATAGATGGGATGGATGACGGTAATGCATATACAATGTTTTGACCCTGATACATAAGCCATCCTCCAGTTGTAGGTTGATCCTTGGGTTTCGTTTTTTTATGCGTTAAAGCCAACGTGCCACACTATCCCAAACCTTACTATTGCCTGGTATTGCATCATCCCAGTACTGTGGGTTTTACATCAGATTCACAGATCACAACAGAGACTGATGCAAAGATGTTTCGTTGGAATCATGTTATGATTAACGATGTTTATAACTATAATACTAGTGTTTTTAACCAGTTATAACCGTTTATTCCATAATAACTAGTGTTAGTAATGTAGTTCCAACATAACACTATTCTCCATAATAGTACTACATTACTAACTAGTGTTTATAACCCAGTGGAGAAAATCATGCTATGTTAAACTGAGATATCATTGGATTTATCCTGTTATACCTTGCTGAATAGAACAAGTAAGTTATACAGATTTTAACAGATATCATTTGGCAAATTGTTCAGTGTAGGATATCAGCTTCCAGTCTTCAGTTTCCCGGAAGCTGAAGTTTGGCACTACCCTCTGGTAGACTAACATAGCTATTGAAAGCGGCCATAGAAATAATGAGTTTTCCCATTAAAAATGGTGATTTTCCATAGCAACATGTTAGTTTACCAGAGGGATCCAGGGGTAATCACCATCATATACCCATCATATATCCATCATTTTATCATCATTATCTTAACCATCATTATATATATATTATAATTATATATTATCTTATTGTTGGTTAATGTTGATTGTATACCTGTTGGCCTAGCGGCCTAGCAGCCGAGCACGGGGGCAGGTTTGCCCCTCGCACGGACGAAAGTGTGACGGCCAACTTGGTCACTTTGGAGGCGCAGCGGGTGAGGTTTTTGCACGTCGGGGCCCACGAACATTATTTATAGATAGATAGATAGATAGATAGATAGATAGATATTCTATATCATATAGATATTGTAGATTATATTATGATATATATCTAATATAGATATATGTATATTCTATACTAGACATATCATTATATATCGTATATGATATAAGATAGTACAATATAATATGATTTAATATAATATAACCTAATGTAATATAACATCATATAATATAATCTACTATAATATCATACTCCATAACGTTTATTACAAGTTAGGCTGCATGATATGTTCAGAATGAGGATGAACCATTTTTCTTGTGGATATATTTTCTGAGATATGATGAGGATTGGATATAATTTGTGACCAATCTTCCAGTTACCCGGCCTGGTAAACTAACAGTTTGCTATTGAACATGGTCATAGAAATAGTGAGTTTTCCCATGAAAAATGGTGATGTTCATGATGTTCCATAGTTTTTTTGTATGTTTACCAGAGGGATCCGGAGGGTAATCACCATCATATACGCATCATATATCCATCATTTTATCATCATCATATTAACCACCATTATATATTACCCTCTGGTAAATTAACATAGACCCTGAAAATTACCAATTTTTAATGGAAACTAATCTTCCAACCCCGACAACTGCCAGGGTCTATGTTAATTTACCAGAGGGTAAATCCCATTAGATCCCATTAAATCCTATTAAATCCCATTAAGTTCCAGTAAACCACCATTTTCCTATGGTTTTCCCATGGTTTTCCTATGTTTATTTAAGGCTTGCCACTTACGAACCGAGGTGGGCTCCCGGTTACCTTTGGTGATCCCATGGGATCCACGACTGGATAACTGGGCTACGCTATGACTTTTCGGAAAGCTCAAAGATGGTGTTTCTGTGGGGAGGTATATGACATTTTTATTAATACATATAATATATATACAGATATATACATATATATATACTTACATACATACATACATACATATATTATATTATATATATATACGGTATATACATATTTATATATACATATTTTTGTATTATTTCCATCGTGTCTCCCAGGCCAACTTGAAGTTGGGGGACTTGCTGGAGTTCTTATTCAACACCGAGTGGACGGTCCCACAGGTGCAGTGTGTCAGATTTTACACGAAAAATGGGGAAGTGATGTGATGTTTTTGGAAAACCATAGGAAAACCATAGGAAAACCATAGGAAAATAGAGGCTTAATGGGGAAAAATGATGTTTTTTTGGATTGTTAATGGTTATTTAATGGTTGTATGGTGGGAAAAGTCCATGAAATCTCTATAAATGGAGGTGATCATGGGAATTTCATCTGCAAATGATGGATATACCCTCTGGTAATGACTAACAGTTGGCTATTGAAAATGGCCATTTAGTTCGTTGATTTACCCATGAAAAATGGTGATTTTCCACAGTTATGTTTGTTTACCAGAGGGTAATATCAACCCCGGATGAGACTAGACCATATTTTATGACAATTTGGGGGGACTCCCCAAATAGTCATTTCGTCTGATACTTACGTGCTATTCCCCCAATTAAACAACCTAGGGGTTTTTTAATGATTACACAGATATCAGTGATATCCCGCATATACCTGGTTTACAAGTGTGATTACTGAGTCATTGGGATTCGCATCAACGAGAACCCTGGTTTTCAGTGGCATTTCCTGGTGCGACTTTCCTAGTGACACCTGAGCCGTGACTGCTGAGTGGATAGACGACTGTTGCATCATGATGATAGTTTTGCAATATGTATCGATGAACAAATTACACAACAAAATAGTTATATAGTCATAATAGTTCATTATAGTTGGTAATACTTCACGAAAATAATTTTCAAAGCAAATTGACAACCACCATATGAACATTCAAGCATTGAATAATGACGATAATTCTATGAGAGTCTTTCAGATCGTAATGCCAATTAATTATTGTAATCATGATAGTAGTAATATGTAATAATTACATATGCTGGTTGGTGGTTTCAAACGTGAATTTTATTGTCCATTTCATATATGGGATGTCATCCTTCCCATTGACGAACTCATATTTTTCAAGATTGTTAAAACCGCCAACCAGATGTGTTTTATGGGTATGGATTCATGGGGGTCACTGTAATTTTAGTTCTATTTACCATCCGGTAAACTAACATTTTGCTATGGAAAAATATGGAAAATCACCATTTTTAATGGGTAAATCAACTATATTATCATAACGATGACGATGATAATAATCGTATTGTGATGATGTCCTGGCCAGGCGCAAATCGGCAGCAGCTACAACTTGAAACTCAGGACCTGTCGCTTTCGCTCGACCCAACGGTGCGGTGCTGGTGAGTTGCGTTTGTTGATGTTACCTCCAACAAATGTTGGTTTATGCTACATATATCAAACTGGTGGAATTGTTTTCCATGGATTATAAAGCAAGAAACTTAGCTGGGGGTCAATCATAAAGTATAAATGCATCATATATTTGGTAAACCATTAATTAACTGGGATGCTTTTTGGCTCAGGTTAACTAGGCCCCATTGACTAGTTCGATACCATAAACCCAAGCGTTCTTGGAGTTACGTTCACCAACTGAGCAATCACCAACCCCACAGGTCTGAGGAGATACCCTTCAGCAAGCATGGCAAGCTGGGCAAATGTCAGGTTTTCACAACGACCGAAGCTTGTTCTCCCGAAGGAATCAGGATTTTTTTTATAAGGGAAATCATCCCCTTTAAAAAGGCCTTACTATTCAGGTTAGTGAAATATTTAATAATTTACCCAGATATTTATGGAGATTTGTCAATCGCCGTTTTTGATTAGGAGTTTTTATATGTCAAGTCTTGTTTTTTGCTTGGGAAAATGCAGTTTTAAACTGGTTTGAAATATAGGGCACATGTTTTTTTGTCCAACCCGAAATTGTCTGTACAAGTTCGCCAAAGGCTCTGGAGGTAATGACCAGCTTCCAAACATTCCGGAAGGAAACATGAAAACTGGTTGGTGGTTTGGAACATGTTTTATTTTCCATTTCATATATGGGATATATAATCCTTCCCAAGTGACTTTCACTCCATGATTTTTCAGAGGGGTAGGTCAACCACCAACCAGAAATGACACGGGAAATTGATGTTCTGCAGATCTGAGGAGGTCCTGTGGCCCGGAATTGAATATGTTGGCTTCAAGGTGGTGCCCCCAAACGATAGCTAAGTTGGTGCAAATAACTCCAATTTCACTATGGTTTATAGGTGATATATCTATAGTTAATGGGGTTTATAAACCAATTTATAACTAGGGGGGCACCACCTTGTGCAACCAGATAGATGCCTTCACAAATCAATCCTTTTTTCAGTATCAAAAAGGTGCAGTGAAAAACATCCGAATCATCGCTGTGAAATTTTTAAAAACAAAACATCAAAATAGATCCAGTTGAACATGAACTTAAATGCATTTAAATGCCTATTAGAGTCTATTGTGTCGTGTCGAAGACAGATCCACTTGGAATTTTGTCAGTTGCAGATCCACTTCCATTTCTTTCGCCATTGGATGACATCACAGGACTAAGCTGGAAGGAGAATGTGATGGCTATGAGGAGATCGTGCCGTTATGGTTTAATGAGGGTTAATGATGGCTTTTTTGGATGGTTTAATGATGGTTTGATGACAATTGATGATGGTTAATCACAGTTAATGATGGTCAATGTATGATAATGTATTGATTGTAAGGAATCCCATTCATGATGGCAGGAAGACCATACCGCAGGTACCATGTTTTGACGATGGCACGCATGGAGATGTGGCGTCATTTTGGCTCAAGATGTGCTATCCTTACTGGTGCGTTTTACGCAGGGTTGCTGGATGGGTTGCTGGGGGTTGCTGGGATGATTATTACTAGTGACTATGGATCATTCCCGAAAATTCCCTGCTAAGCACCAGTAAGTATCAGGCAGGTCTAAATCAGGTCAGCTATTTGTGTGTCCTTTCACGTCCTTGCCAAAGCTGACTAGACCAGTTTTTCTTATGTCAAGCGGTCAAGTCATCAAAGCACATGCTAGATGCTGCTCTACATGTGAGAAGGATCGCATAAGCTAGGTGAAAACAGAATAACAAAATCACGTAACTTGTTTGTTTCACGGACACTCAGCCCACATGTTCAGTGGGTCAATGGCTGTCGATGCCCCGAGAAAAAAGGGGTGGTTTACTCCCAAACAAAACTCACCAGCCAGTGCCCATTCTCTGGCTCCAAATTGCCAGGCAGCCTCTGGTAATTTAACGCTTAGTAAACCTCTAAATGGCCGCTAAGTTTACTGGAGGGTTAGCTCCACTAGGTACCAATCGGTGCAGCTTCGTGCCATGGAAGCTCTGGTTCGAGAGTTGTTGGAAGCGAATCCAGGTGTCTCAGAGGAGCAGATCCGGCACTACCTGGCGTCGCGATGCCGCAGCTCGGCGATGTTTTTTCACCGGGTCCAAGTGATTTACCCGTTGTGTTTTTTTCTTGGGAAAGATATTCGGTTATTTGGCTTATTTGATATTATGTGTTTGTGTGTGTAAATTATATTATAATGTGTATATATATATATGTATATTTATACACATGCTATATGTGTATATATATATTACACATACGTGCACTATGATTATATTTTATATATACATCGCATTTGTTCCAAGTTTGTCGTATGTGCACCATGATATCAACCTGACATCTACCGAAGGGACCCAATTTTACGACCCTAATTGATGTAGGTAAATCTACCATATATGGAGCATGTGGGTTTGTGGGATTACCAATACTGGTTGGTGGTTTGGAACATTTTTTATTTTTCCATATCTTGGGAATAAGAATCCCAACTGACTTTCATATTTTTCAGAGGGGTTGCCACCAACCAGAAATGCAATGGGATTCTTAGCGGTTGAATGGTGCCAATCGATGACTTCCTTTGTGTTGACATGTGTAGAGAAACCATGGTCACTGCACGCTGATCTCCAGAGCAACATTGACATGTTGGAGTTTCAGCGTTGACGATTAACGGCAAAGTAGTGAAGGTAAGCTGACGTGGATGTACTTGGACCCGGGTAGCGACATATTCTGTTTCGCACATGACCTTTCGCCTACTTTGTTCTTTGCCATGATATCTCACACAGCCACAAGTCAGGCAATTAAAACCGGCGCTGTACCTGTGCCTTTTTGTACCTGTGCTGTACCGGGCCAAGAAGGGTCTCGGTGGTGTCAGTAGCTTCAGTTTCTGGCGAGCAGGTGAATATGACACCAACTTTCGCTCACCTTTAACCACTGCAGATCCTGCGGGTCACGGTGCCCTGCGATTCGTGTCACGTTGCCACTGTGGCAAATGCCAGCTGCAAAGCGACTTCAGTGACACCAAGGGCTTGAGACCCATTAGATGCTGGCTGAGGGGATTATGGCCGTTGGGTTTGTCTGAAAATGGGGATGGTGATTGAAAAATGTCGGACTAATGATGACTGATCGATGGAATTGTTTTTTTTACCTTATTTTCGGACAGACCCACATTATTTTTGATGTAATGTCAACCCTGGACTAATAAACCTCTAGGCTGTTTAATTGGGAGGGTACTATTTAAGTATGACTATTGGAGGAGTACCCCCCTAATTCATAAACCATGGTTTGTTAATCCGGGGTTGACTTTAGTTGCTATTCACCAAATGTGGGTTTTTAGAATCCCAAGGGGGTCGTACAACATTTTTTTTCAGGGAGGTGCCTTAATCACCGACTTGCTTTAAGGGAAAATTTACAGGAAACCCCAAGCAATTTGATGGTGGTTGAAAAACAATCTTTAAACCATATCTTTTCCTGTAGATTTTCCCTTCAATCCAGTGAAAGCAGGATGCTGGTTGGTGGTTTGGAACATGAATTCTATTTTCCAATATTGGGAATGTCATCATCCCAACTGACGAACTCATATTTTTCAGAGGGGTAGGTATACCACCAACCAGTTCTGATATCATAAACCTTAAGCCTGCTATAAACCAACTTTGCCAACTTAGGGGGCATTCCCTTTAATCCAGTGAAAACAGGATGTTATTGCTCCAACTGTCGACATTTCCATTCCACTTCCTTTGCCGCCTATCTTCCCGCCACGGTGAACTGGACAGGACGCGGAACGCTCGCTGGGGTTGGGCATTCAGCAGCATCCAACGAAAATGTGTGGTAAAGTAAAAGTATAAACCAGGAAATGGTGCTTAATGGTGATTTAATGGGATTTCATGGTGGTTGAATGGGATCTAATGGTGATTAATGGAGGTTTAACCTCTGGTAAACTAACATAACTATGGAAAATCTCCATTGTTAATGGGTAAATCAACTATAAATGGCCATTTTCAATAGCTATGTTCGTTTACCAGAGGGTACCAACCTTGTTTTGCTACGTGCAAAATGCTGGAAATGCCAAAAAAAAATCATAGTCTCCAACCAAAAAAGAAGGACTTTCCTATTGGGTTTACCACATTGCATACTGCATGCAGTACATCTGAGCCCCTGTCGCGCCTGGGCGTCACGACTTGCGCCAGGAATAAGCAGCATCAAAGTGCATCAGGATTCCTGTGCTGTCGCTGGAGCGATGGAAAGGTCGGCGGCTAGTGGGATGCACAATGAATATTGGTTGATATGGGGGGGTGGGGTCAAAATTTAAGCCCCGTGGGACCACAGTTTTCAATATAGGTTTAGTGTTAAATGTATTAACCATCATCTTTTTGGGGTACCCAATGACTTGACCTATACCCACATATAGTTTATGGTTATGGTTTTCTGGGAATATCATGGAATGATGGGATATGTAATCAACAAATATCAACAGATATCAACAAATATCAACAATATTCCATCTTATTAGTACATCTTAGTGAAGAGTTCTAATCCCTTCTTCCGTTCATATCTAACACCCCTCCAGAAACCATTGTGGATGTGGGGGATGTAACCCCATTTTTGGGACCTTTTGGGACGGGATACCTTCAATATGTGGGGCTTGGGATCAAAAATTGGTCGATGATGGAAAAGAAGGTCATCCTCCCAATAAATGTTAGGGTGTATTAAGGGTTTATGAACCACCAATCAAGAACAATGCCTGATTTGCCATCTATTCGTGCGGGATGTAATATTCCATACAATTTCTTTTGGAGATTGTTGGAAAAGAGTGTATAAAACTGTTATAAAGCTATGCCCCACTATGGGGATCAGGTTGGTTTTGAAGAAAAATAGGTAGCATGTTGGTAATCTAGCGACTCTTTCAGTGTTCAATTTGGTGTCTACCATTGTCTATGTGATTCATGAGTGGCATACAATGTATGGCATATGGATATCTTTGACAAAGGGGTTTTTTCCGTATTACCGAAGCAAATGGCCAGGTTTATGTGTGGTATCTGCTTCACAAAGCTTGGAGCTCGAAGGGTGGAAAGCCACTTGTAGCCGAAAACCAGGTGTCGTCTCAAGGGGTCGATGGAGCCGAAAACTTGGTTATATACTACAATGTGAGGCCCCCAAGATAGCTAAGTTGGTTTATATCTCCAATAACTATGGTTTATGGTACTTATAACTATAGTTACTGGGGCTTATAAACCAACTTATAACCGGGGGGGGCCACATTGTACTAATGGGTGTATAGTGGGATGACCATGGGATGATATGGAGGATATATTATATTGGACATATATTGTATACAACTAATATCATGTCTTTCAGGAATTGATATGTGCTAAGGTCATTTTTGTTGGATTGGATTGACCCATATTTTTGGGGGGGAACGTGGAACGGGAATGATGAATAAACGAATAGGGAAGGAATTCCGATGGAATTACCATAGCTCAGATTCTGTCTCTTATTTTCTCTGAATGGAGTGGATGGGATCCATGCATTTTACACAAGACACCTTGGGTACATCATTGATACCCTCCGGTAATCAAGCGTGGCAATGGAAATCCCCTACAAATGGAGGTGTTTGGCTGCGAAAATCATCCATAAATGGTTGATTTTCGAGCAAAACATGTTTGATTAGTGGAGGGTAAATCCATTCATATCCCATGATTCTCCGTTAATATCCCATTACTATACTATGACTATTATCCATCATTACAACCATTCTATGTTCATCATATTCCTTGCGTACACCTTTACCATGCCCCTCTTTGGCCACCAGTACCACGGGATAACCCAACTGGGATGACTGGATGACTCTCCAGGTAACGGGTATGTTTCATGGCTATGTGATGGGTATACCTCTATCCTGTTGGCATAGAAAACTCATGAGTTGGTCACAGTTGGTCTTGGAAAAATGTTGATATACTGGGCATATCTGGATTGGATATCTGTATATAATGGATGTCAATGTAGATTTGAAGTCATATCCTTCGCCATTTGATGGAATCGTTCATGTTATGCCGAAAATTCTGCCGACGTCATGTCCAAACCTTTGATCCAATCCATCAAAAAATTGCCGATGAATTGCCGTCATGAAATGTGGAAATGTGAAGAACTGGAGTAGATTTCAGTCTTCTTGGTGCTTTGGAACCATGGAATTTGATGTTCCCATTGGGAATGTCATCATCCCAACTGACGAACTCATATTTTTCAGAGGGGTTGAAACTCAAAACCAGCACCAAGCAGCACAGAATTTCATGATCCATTGATGATGTTCCCACCTCTCGCCATCCTTGCCTTTGCTTTTGCGAAAGGTGATGGGAAGGTCATGTCGTACCTCTGCTTGGGATCTGTGGAGGATGAATCCATCCCGGATCACTTGGCTTTGGACACTTGACGGAGAAGGGACAAGCCTCTCATCCTGAAATTCATGTTGAGCCATTAATGGTGATTTAATGGGATTTCGTGGTGGTTGAATGGGGTCTAATGGTGATTAATGGAGGTTTAACCGTTTAACCTCTGGTAAACTGTTACATAACTATGGAAAGATCCACCACTTTTAATGGGAAAACTCACTATTTCGACTGGGCCATTTTCAATAGCTATGTTGAATTACCAGAGGCTACATGAGATTGGCCATGAACTGTTGAATCATGTTGAATCTAGAGATGGCTTGCTCGACGGCAATCACCACTTGCCACTTGCCACATCACCTTTGCAGTTGGATTACCCTCCAGTAAATTAACATAGACCCTGAAAATCACCCATTTTTAATGGAAACTAGTCTTCCAACCCCTATCTGCCAGGGTCTATGTTAATTTACCAGAGGGTATATAGAAGCAATGAAAACCACAGCACAGCCTTGCGGAAGAAATGGCTTTCCCCCAAAAGTGGTTTGATAAATCGACCATTTCCAGTGCTGAGTCCATGGTCTAAGCTCCAGTTTTGTGGCCAAGCCGCCAAGGGTGGTTGCCTCGA
This sequence comes from Cladocopium goreaui, assembly GCA_947184155.2. Lineage (NCBI taxonomy): Eukaryota > Dinophyceae > Suessiales > Symbiodiniaceae > Cladocopium > Cladocopium goreaui. Next base: position 72,978 of record CAMXCT020002921.1, read on the forward strand.
TCTTCAGAACCCTGAGATAACTCTTTGAACATCTTTGAACCATCAACATGTCAATGGCCATGCAACAGGAACCGATTGATTGGAGGCACCTACCATATATATATATATAAGGCCTATTTTTCAGGGCCTAAACTTCAGGGAATATCCCCACAATTCATATGGCCAACAATATGATACAGGATGGGGCCCCCCAGTTATAAGTTGGTTTATAAACCATTATAATCCCCATTAACTATAGTTATATCTACCATAAACCATAGTTAAACCACTTATAAACCAACTTAGCTATCTTGGGGGCCCCATCTTGTACAGTATCACTATTTTAGGATCCTGAAATTCCCATTGAACATAGAGTTTCGGTCATGGGGACACCCCAATAAATAGCTGGATGGATAAACTCAATGTTTCTCATGGAAAATCCGATTAAAATGGATGATGACTGGGGGTACCACCATTTTGGGAGACCTCCATACGGGAATATCATGGGAATATCGTTGATAAATGATATTGACAAACTGATAGTGATGGTTAGGACTTGGGGATTATATACTATCATATACTATCCAAGTTCGTCATAGCACCATGTTTACCCAACCTGGTTATGACTAACACTTCGCCATGGTTTTTCGATGGCCCTAATCGAAATAGCATGGTTTACCTGAAGATTCTTAGACTCCAAACAATGGTGAAAAATCCGTTCTCCGTTCGATCATCCCGGGGGTTAAGTCCGTCCCCATTCACTGGGGGGTTCTCCCATTTATCTGGGTAAATTATATGATTTATGTATATAAGGATCATATGTATAAGTTTAATTAGTATATATAGGAACATTATAAATATATATATATAATAATATGTATATATATATGTAATAATATATATATATTCTGGGTATATTTCATGACGACCTCACTGGAAATCATGGTTTATTTCAGGGGAATCATCCCCTTAGCTGGCTGAACTATTCGGGTTAGTGAAATATTATTTTTACCCAGATATCTATAAACGGCTGATACTTCAGACCCCGGTTACGTACATCCACGTACTAAATGGGATGATGCGGGATGATTCAATACCAGGAGTATCAGAAGAATCACTTACTGTGAATATCATGGATTTGGCAATTTCGCTCAAATGTGTTACTTTTTGGAAAGTTGCACACTTTTGGAAAACAGATATTCCTAGTTTCCACCCTTTGAGTGACCATAGTTCCTCATGGATTTTTCATATAGTAGAACCAGAAAATCCAGACATATGATTGATATATATATATATATATTGATATCTACAATAGAATTTCATGTTGTTTCATGAATGACGTTCACCCTTTGAATATACACTTTTTCACCGAAAAAAATCGGGGCCGGCCATACTTCTTCGAAGGGCAGTTCCAGTGGTCCACTACGTGGATTCGCACCATGAGTTCACCATAGAGTTATAGCTATAGCCATCAATAAGCATCAATCACTAGCCATGAAGATGTGTAATTAAGTAAGCACTAACCACAGAAAAATTAGCACGAAAAACCACAGGAAAATTCACCAACTCATGAATTAAGCACTTTTTTCACCATAGGACCATAGGAGTTATACCTTACTTGAGCACTTTTTTCACCATAGGAGTTCTACCATTCCCATGGTTTAACCCAAGCCCTGCCAAGGACTGGCAGAGCAGTTTCGAGGAATGGCATCCCCAGAGTCGGCCCGCCTGGTGGGACGCCATGCCGACTGCGCGTCCGACGTTCGCGCGGCGCACGGAACGCATCCGGGGGCACTGCGCCTGCAAGTGCCGTGGCGAAGCGGTGGAAACCTGAAAGACTTCACCCGAAATGACCATGAAATGGTGATTTACCCATTGAAAATGGCCATGTCTAGTTGATTTACCCATGAAACATGGTGATTTTCCCATAGTTGAGAAGGGCGGCGACGGGCACTCTCCAACCGTGACCGTGGAACCGTGGAAACCGTACGGTTCACGGTTTCCACGGTTCAACCGTGGGCCACGGTTTGGCTCCACGGTTCCGCGGTTGAACCTTGGAACCGTGGGCCACGGTTTGGCTCCACGGGTCCACGGTTGAACCGTGGAACCGTGAGCCACGATTTGGCTCCATGCACGGTTCTGCGGTTGAACCGTGGAACCGTGGGCCACGGTTTGGCTCCACAGTTCCGCGGTTGAACCGTGGAACCGTGGGCCACGGTTTGGCTCCACGGTTCCACGGTTGAACCGTGGAACCGTGGGCCACGGTTTGGCCGTGGAACCGTGGGCCACGGTTTGGCTCCACGGTTCCGCGGTTGAACCGTGGAACCGTGGGCCACGGTTTGGCTCCCGTGGGCCACGGTTTGGCTCCACGGTTCCGCGGTTGAACCGTGGAACCGTGGGCCACGGTTTGGCTCCACGGTTCCACGATTGAACCGTGGAACCGTGGGCCACGGTTTGGCTCCACGGTTCCACGATTGAACCGTGGAACCCGTGGGCCACGGTTTGGCTCCACGGTTCCACGGTTGAACCGTGGAACCGTGGGCCACGGTTTGGCTCCACGGTTCCACGGTTGAACCGTGGAACCGTGGGCCACGGTTTGGCTCCACGGTTCCGCGGTTGAACCGTGGAACCGTCGGCCACGGTTTGGCTCCACGGTTCCACGGTTGAACCGTGGAACCGTGGGCCACGGTTTGGCTCCACGGTTCCACGGTTGAACCGTGGAACCGTGGGCCACGGTTTGGCTCCACGGTTCCGCGGTTGAACCGTGCCCTGAGCATCGCCTTTTGATTACAATCAATTAGCCCCTATGTTTTTCTAATTGATTTTTTTTTGAGAAGGTAAAATCAAAAGGAGAAAATCAAAAGGAGAAATTGGATTTTTCGAAAATTCCTTTTTGATTTTGCTTGTTTTCGTTGATGGTTTTTCTTTTGATTTTTGCTGCTCAAAAGAAAAGCCTTTGGGAAAGGGGTCAAAGCCCACAAAACCTTTGGGAAAGGGTTTGAATTCAGCACCAGAATAATTGCAAAAGGATTCAAATGTAAACTGTACAGAACCCAGCAGGCCCAAAAGGGGCCAGCTGAACAAACCAAACAAATAATGAATCAGAAAAAAATAAAATATCAATAAAAATACAAATGAAAAGACTTTTTAAAAAAATGGCAACCCACTAACAGGCCTTTGGGAAAGGGCCTCAAGAAACTCAAAGCCTTTGGGAAAGGGCTCAAAAAAATCTTTGGAAAAAGGGCTTGAAACTTTTGGACAAGAGTTTCAAGTGCAAGAGAGTTGAAAATCTTTGGAAAAGGACTTGAGGATTTTTTCAATGTACAGAAAGCTGTTAAAATCAATGAAATAAATATTTCAAAAACCACCTAAAAACTGAACTGAGTATATGTTTCAAAAAATATATAGGTAATAAAAAAATAAAAACATTATTGAATAGATCAATAAATAGATAAGTAAAAAAATATATATTTGTAAGATGAATAGATAAAGACAGATAATTTAAAAAAATAAATAAATAAATAAATATATATATGGTAACCCACCCAATGATCTACATTTTTTGGTGAAACTGATGCTTTTATTGGTATTTATGTTGTTTTGTGCTTGATTTGTATGGTTTTCATTTTGGCACTAGTTGAGGGGAGTATCATATATATATATATATATACATACCAAGGTACCCAAGCTTGTAGTTTCTAGAAGGGATACCACATGCACATGGTAAATTCTACCATAGGAGGTACTAGGAGGTACTAGTACCTCACCCATTCCAAGGTCCAAGATTCCAAGATTCTTCAGGGCTCCTCGAAAGAATCTTGGATTGCTATGCTATCACCACCACACATTGTATGCTACTGAGGCAATATCTCATTACTGAGGCTTTAAAAAAATAGTAACTTCTACCATCTGACTTTGGCTTCGGCATGTACAAGGAGGTACTAGGAGGTACTAGTACCTCACCCATTCCAAGATCCAAGATTCTCCAGGACTCCTGCAGAGAATCTTGGAATTGCTATGCTATCATCACCAGGCTTGACTACCTGATCTATTCCAAGATTCTCTCCAGGAGTCCTGGAGAATCTTGAATCTTGGAATGTGTGAGGTACTAGTACCTCCTAGTACCTCCTAATACCTCTTAGTGTGATTTCTATGGTATTCCTTTGCAAGTTCTATATAGAAATGCATTTGATTTCTAGGAAATTTCTATGCAATTTCTGTAGGATTTTCATTGGATTTCGATGGGATTTTTTGTGATATTTCTATAGGATGTCTAGAGAATTTCAATAGGACATCCTAAAGGATGCCGAAAGAATTTCTATGGGATTTCTTTAGTATTTCAAAGGGATGTCCATAGGGATGTCCATTGTATTTTGATGATATGTCTAAGGGATTTCCATGGAATTCCTGTGTGATTCCTGTGGTAGTCCTTTCCCATTTTCTATGGGACTTCTATGGAAGGGATTTCTATGCAATTCCTATAGGATTTCTATTTGCTTTCTAAGTGTTGGTTTGAATATTTCTACATGATGTCTACAGATTTTTTTTTGGATTTCTTTCATATTTCAAAGGGGTATCAGTGGAATTCCTATGGGATTTCTATGAGATGTTTGTGGTATATCTAAGGGATGCCCATGGTTTTTTGTATGATATGTCTAAGGGAATTCCATGAATTCCTGTGTGATTTCTATGGTATTTCTTTGCAATTTCTGTAGGGCTGCTATAGGTTTTCTAAGGGATTTCTATGCAACTTCTTGGATTCTATAGGATTTCTAGTGGATTTCTGTGGATTTTTTGTGATATTTCTTTAGGATGTCTAAAAAAATCTATGGGATTTCTGTGATATTTCTAAGGGATGTCCAAGGTACTTCTATATGTCTAAGGGATTTCCATGGAATTCCTGTGTGGTTTCCATGGTATTTTTTGCAATTTCTATATAGAAATTCATGGGATTTCCAAGGGATTTCTATGCAATTTCTGTGGGATTTGTATTGGATGTCTATTGGATTTCTATTGGACTTTTGTGGTTTTTCTATAGGATGTCCTATAGGATGCCAAAAGAATTTTATGGGATTTCTTTGGTGCTTCAAAGGGATTTCAATGGAATTCCCATGGGATTTCTTTGGGATGTCTGTGATATTTCTTATGATGTCTACAGAAATTCTATAGGATTTCTTTGGTATTTCAAAGGGATATCAATGGAATTCCTCTGGGATTTCTATGGGATGTCTGTGGTATATATCGAAGGGATGTCCATGGTTTTTTTATTGATATTTCCAAGGGATTTCCATGGTATTTCTATGATATTTCTCTGGTATTTCCATGGAATTCCTGTTTGATTTTTGTAGGATTTCAAAAGAATTCCTATGTTTCTTCTTTGGTATTTCTGGGGAATTTGTATGGAATTCCCATGGGAAAATTCTAAATCCATGACTATATCTACCAGATCATGCATATCCCAGTGCCTGGCAAAACCTTCAAACAATAAAAAAATTTAGATCAGGGAGGGGGGTAGCATATATATATATATATATATATACATGAATTAATTAAGGAACTATAAATACATATTCAAAAAACAATTAACAACAACAACTATTTGTTCAAAACATATGACACAAACCTTGTGCATATTTAAATATATATATATGAATACAATTGCAACAACATATTTTACAACCAATAAATATAAACATGAAACATTTGCTTATTTGAGCACAAAAGGCCCTTTTCCAAAGGCTTGCCATGGCAGAAACATCTGAATCCATTTTTTTCACATTCAATTTCAAGTTGAATTGCATTTGAATCAAAATTTGGTCCAAAAAATCAAAAAAATGAAATCTGATCAAATCTGATCAAATCTGATCAAAACCTACTATTTGATCAGATTTGATCAGATTTGATCAGATTTGATCAGGTTTGATCAGGTTTCATTTTTTTGAATTTTTGAGGTTCAGACCTGTCTCAAAAAAACCCAAAATGAAATTTGTGTCCAAAAATGGGATAGTTTTGAAGGGGTTCTGCAACCACAAGCCTGTGGAAAAGGGTTTCTATGTTTCAAAATTCCAAATCAATATAGATGTTTGTCCCCCCCAAAAAAGGTGTGTTCTGTTCACATGTCATGAAAACAAACAAACCCATACACATAGCAAAAAAAACAATTATGAATTTGTACAAAAATGCCAAACATGAATATTGATATATGTACAAATAGTTTTTTGGGTCCAAAAAAAGCCAAATTAAGATATGTTAAAATTTATATTTAGATCTTTTAAGATTATATTGAATTAAATCTCACTCTTACTCAAATTGGTTTGAATGAAATGTTCATTTCTATTTCATGTTCAGTATTCATTACTTGTTTCCAGGCAAAATGAAATGCTGTTGGTCATGTTCATGTGTCATGTTTACATGCCATGAAAACAAGAACAAACCATGTACATGGAAACATCTTTGCAAATATTAAATATTATCAACTACTTCTTTCTCTCTCTATATATATATATAGTCAAAAAATCTATAATATAACTGTTCTGTATTGTTTAATAAGTCAGACCTAATTTATTGAAAATATATTAAATTTCATAAACATTGCTATTACTATATTGTATATTTTTCAGGTTATATATCGATATATATATATATATTATATATGAGTTTTCACTATTTATTAGTTATTTGTTTTGCCTAGCAGGCCATTTGTATGCCTGTTGGATTCTGTACACTTTGCTTGTGATGCCTTTTGCAAAGGTTCTGATGTTGAATCAAAACTCTTTTCCAAAAGTTTTGAGCCCTTTTCCAAAGGTTTTGTTTTGGGGCCCTTTCCCAAAGGCCTTGTCCAAAGGTTTTCTTTGGTTTCTGGTGAAACTGTGAACCCTTTTCCAAAGGTTTTGTGGTGCAAATGTGAACCCTTTCCCAAAAGTTTTTGGTGAGGCTCCTGCATCCCTTTTCCAAAGGTTTTTGATTTCCAAGGCCGCATGAATTAAGACAAGCTGGGGGCCTTTTCCAAAACCCACAGCTTTGTTTCAAAACATGTTTTTTGCCTTTTCCAAAGCATGCCAAGCCTTTTTAGTGAAAACATTTTTCCATAGTACCACAAGGCTTGAGGCAGTTATGCCAGGCTATGCCAGGCTATGCCAGGCTATGCCAGGATACATGGAAGGTGGGCAGCCATAATCCTTCCAAACCAGATTGCTGGGCAATCTTTCTGAGCTGCCTGCAGAGCCAATAGAAATCGGTTGCAGCTTCAACTTCCCAATTGTAGCCACCACCATAAGGTGACAAAGTGGCTGAAGTAACTGCAAATTCTTGCACTGTCCACTGCATGTTTTCATACAGCCTGCTGATTTTGATTCTCCCTCCATATGTAAATTTTCCAATTGTAACATGTGGAGAAATCAATGTGGGCAAGAATTGGCATTGAAATTCTAGCCCTATGTAGACCTCATGGCCTGGCAGCAGGTCGATCCACACAGAAAGATTCGTCACCTGCAGTGGCCTTTGACACACTGCAAGCTGTGTGGCTTTGAAGTGCTGCTCTGGGGCTGCATGTGAAGGCAAGGTGATAACTGCCTCCCTGACTGCCTTGCTTGAGGCCTGCTTTGTCATTGGGAGTGTAGCCATTCAGCCACCAAGGGCTTTTCCAAACCCAATGCTTTTCCAAACCCCTTGCTACATGCAATGCTGAAAACTAAATGCGATGCTGTTGTGACCTAAGTGTGATGCTCTTGTGTGCCGACCTAGCTGTGCATGTGTGCTGTGAAGTGTGCCTATGAAATTGTGTCTGAAAATGCTGTGAATTGTGTAGTGCTGTTCTTTTCATGTGAGTGAGCCTGCTCATTGCTGAAAACACAGCGACACAAACAAAACATGCAGTTCAGGTCTTCAAAGCAAGTGCCCCTTTTCCAAAGGGCACACACAAAAAAGGCACAGCAACTGTTGCAAAGGTTTCCAAAACAAAGAAGTTTGGGAAACATTTTTGAACACAGGGTGGGGGAATAGATGGGAATATTTGCACATATACACTATGAATGCTTGTTTTAAAAACATGATTTCTTCACCACACCTAATCACATGCCTTTCGCAAACACATATCATATATGTATATGGCTTTTTCCTTTGTGGTGGTTTGTATTGGTTGTGAAACAACTCCCCAATGTATCCAGCACCAGCACCTTGCTGGGCCACTGGCTTCTAGCATGCTTTCCCAAAAGCTGTGGCTGCAGAACAACATGGGAGGTCATTTGGAAATACCTTCATTGGCAGATGGCAAGCACCCAACCAGGGATCCAGACAACAAGCCTTTGGAAAAGGGCTCAGTGGCCAGCAACTGCATCCCAAAAGATACAAGACTGTCCTGTGGGGTGTGATAGGAGATCATGAATTCTTTTCCAACTCTTTGGGGATACCTGCTACCTCACTGGAATAGCGCTATTGGCCTTGCTGGGTGGTGCTGAGAATTTCATTCCATGTGCATTTGGAAAAAAGATACAAGGAAATTTGTTTGGGAAGGCAAAGATTCAAAATCTTCACCAATGAAGAAAGCCTAGCAAGCCCATGGAGTGACCATGACCCAGCAGGAAGTTGGAGATTACTGTGGAAAAGCTTCTTGCTTTGGAAAAGGCACAATGTAGACTGGAAACGTTGGAAAAGGATTTTCAGGCTACTTGGGCTTTGCTAGGCCAAATGGCTTTGGAAAGGGCCAGCAGGGTTGCTTAGCTAGCTGTGTGTATACATACAGTTTAGGTGCAAAGCCACCCAAAGGATATGGAGCATGCTGCCAAAAAACGTGCTACTTTTGGGCATGTTTTCTTTGATGTTTCTTTTGATTTCCTTTTTGATTTTTACCTTTAAAAACCTATGTTTTTCAAATTGATTTTTCAAAAGAAAAATCAATTAGAAATATATGATTTCTCAGGCCTATAAATCAAAACAATTGATTGTAATCAAAAGGCGATGCTCAGGG
>CAMXCT020002922.1:0-81900 GCA_947184155.2 Cladocopium goreaui
CACATTCGCTTTCGGATGGTGTTCTTCTCTATGCCTCAGTTTCATGCGAAGCACCTGGTCTCTGCCGAGATCGGCATCTTCAGGAATGACCATGTTGCACAAGTGACACTTCCACTTGAAACTCATACCAGGGGCGGCGTGACAAAGCTGACCCATAGCGGGAGTGAGCTTCAACCTCTCCTTCTCATCAGGATGCCAAGCATTGATGTGGGCCTGCTTTTTCTGCGGCCACAGCCTGTGTACCCCTGTGGAATAATCGCACAAAGGACAATTCCATTCCTCCCTTTTTGGGCGTTTGGACGAAGTGCTGCCAGCCTCGTCCTTTTCGCTGACACCAGCGCTGCTCACAGCACGCCGCTCCCGACCTGAAGTAGCAGTCGCAGGGGAGGGATTCCTGCGCCGCTCTGAGCAAGTAGAACCAGGCAAGGAGGCGTCGCGCTTGGAACGCTTCTTGGCGCCCGCCACTGACGGCAGCGCTGACAAACGAGTAGCGCCAGCCGAGTGAGTGCCAGTTTCCGACCCGCCCCCTCTGTTGCCTTGCATAGGGCCAGTGGCGGCTTGCTCCAAAATGCCTGGCGGCAATGCGCCATCCAACAATTCATAATGCTTTCGGCAATACCACAGAGCAATGGCGCCACCTGCTTTCCCTTGGCTGTTGTAAACCTCAGGCACGCCCGTAGGCTGAAAAACTAATATGGGTCTGTCGTAGTGCACGGCAGCTGCAGCAAATTCCAAGCTGCTGCCCCAAGCCCCAACCTTTGCAAGCATCTCCATGTACTTTTCCCATGACTCGCACTTCTCTTCCTGTTCCGTGGGCTCCCTTTCGTCCCACCAAGGTTTATACCGACCTTCATGCTTCTTTAAATGGTTCACAACTGCAGCTCTCACGGATCTTGCAGTTTTGCCTCCAATTCCCTGTGATATGGACTCAAACAAACAATTGCCATCAGCAGCTATGGTTCGTGCAATCAAGCCATGAGGTGGCTTGACATCCACTGCAACTCGCTTTGCCGCCAGCAGCTTGGCGGGCGAAGAAGGTTCGCGTTTGTCACCTGCAGCAGCCGAAGCAGCTTTCATAGCTTCATCAGCTTGAACATCACCAGGCTGCGTGGCGCCTGTAGCAGGCGCAGCTGCAGCGTTCTTTTCCTTGAGCGGCGTGCCAATGTAGAAAGACTTTAGCGGTGGCTGTGAGGATTGCACAGTTGCAGGCCCAGTGTTGGAATGGAAATTGACCTTTCCGTAACTGGACAACTTCTTTGTAATGGGCCGCTGAGGTCTCTGCCTGGGTGCTTCAACGACAACAATGGTGTGTTCGCCGGCCTGGATCTCAAGGAAATCAAGATCTCTTTGAGCATTCGCATGTGCCCACCATTCAACTTGCTTGCCCAAAGTTTTGCGAGACAAAATCTTTGGATCTTGCAAGCCAGCACGTGTGATCGCTTCAGTGACCGTGCTGGCTGACCATTCTCGGGGCACACCACTAATGCGCCATGCTCTTGGCTTTGGAATCGGGTCAGATGCTCTGGGCTTTCGGACGCCTAAGCCGCCCCACCCTCTTGCAATGCCAAGATCACCTGCCAAACTTCGGACCTTTTGAAGATAGCTGGGGCCATCAAGGTCAGGACCTTTCTTGATCCATTCAACATCACATGACTCCACCACACTGTTGTTCCATTGGAGAGGTTCGACGAACCACAGACTTTTCCCAGAACAAGCAAGCAAGCCTTTCGCTGCATCTTTCTCAATCCTCAGCAACCCAGTAATGACCGGCTTGCCACCACCCTTCGTGCACTCCTCTTGGAAAGCCCACATGTCAAAAACTTTGGCACCAATGTGGGCGGGCACATGCCTTCGCAACCATGACTGAGCGCTAGCATTTGGTTTGGCTTGGATGCTCTGCCACTCTTTGCTCAACAAATACTTTGCTTCAACGCTCAACCTCACAACCACCGTCTCAGTCTGAGCTGCAGGAGCAGCAGAAACAACGGCTGCTCTTTTGAGTGTTGGTCCGTTTCCTTTCAAGGCTATCAGGTAAGCCTGCCTTGGCTGAACTTTCCCAGCTATTTTGCCAGGTATGAGCCTCAACTGTCTGCCGTCGATCTGCTTCGCTTCTTTTGGAGCTAACAAAACTGCAGAGACATGCAATTCTCTTGTCTGATCTGTTGCATCACCTTCTGTCAAAACTTTGAGCTCACTCAGTTGCTCTTCCGATTCACACTGCGCTGTTGCTGACACATTGCCAGGCTGATCCAACGCACTGCAAAAAGAATCAAAAGTCAAAACTTGGCCGGTCCAGTCCGACTGTCTCAAACACCAAACTGGTTTGAACGGTGCGTTCGTTCGAACTACTTCCACAAAAGACTTGGATGCTTGTGTGGGCTGTTTCTTGTTGGCATCCTGTTTGCGATTGGGAAGCTGCGCAGAAGTGCTAGTAGGATTGGTGATTGGGGCAGAATTGAGCGCTGCATTCCTGTGGCCAAGGCCCTCACCACCATTGTCACCTTCCTGTGTCTTGCGCTCTTTCTTTCTCTTTTTGGGCTTGTTCCCTCCTTTGTTTTTGGAGGTGTCAACAGCTCCAATTTCTTGACCCATCAGAGTGCTAAGTTGCTGAAACAATTTTCCGCTGCCTCCCCCAATTCCCAACAATTGGCAGAGCTGGGTAAGCAGCTTGAGAATTTCTCCTACCTGTTGCAAATTGAAGCCATTAGCTTGCGCATTGCTTTGTTTCTGTTTCCGTCTTCGAGCTGTTGCTCGGCTGCCTGCTCCATTGCCATTAAGGATATGTTGCAAAGCATTTCTGGTTCTGGAAGACACAGCCCAAGTCTTCTGTGGCAAGTCAGTGCAAGCACAACAAGCACACACCACAACTGAACTGTTCGCTTCTGTGCACTGCCTAGGCCTGAAAGCAATGCATAGACCCGCAGCAACCGCGCGGAGGTCGTTCAGGTAGCCGCATGTGTATTGGCTTGGATTGGATTGGAGGAGGACGTCAACCTGCTCCTCACGGAAGTGAAGTAGTTAAGACGCCGAAATTGCCAACGCTGAGCCGGAGCTCTTTGCACTGAACAAACCGGAGGGCAAGTTCAAGTCAAGAAAAGTACCACCCATGCAGCTGAAGAAGCAGCAAACGCTCATTCAAACGACCTGTTTTGACGTGGTTCGTGTTCAAGCAAAACTTGCCAGTAGGGAAGAGAACCCTTTAGTTGCGCCTTCCAAGCTTCTCCAGCCCAAACAACAGCCTCTCTGTGTTGTGACAAACAAGTAGCAATCACCTGCCGAAATTGACCTGTAAGATCAGCCGCGCTAGCATCCGCATTGGCATTGAGCATGCGGCAACGCAAAACATCAAGCCACCCTTCGGGTGGGCGCCATCGAGGAACTTTATCATGCGAGGGAATCCACGCACAAGAAGAGCCATCAACCAAAAGCATCCTGATATAATGCCAGTATGGAAAAAGATCTCCACCCCACTGTCCAAGCCGCATGCCACGATGAAGACGTTGCACAAGAGCTTGGTTGTCAATCAGCAAGCGCACCGCTCTGTTCGCTTCATGGGAAGCCAAGCAGGCTTGAAGAAGTGCACCTCTCTCGCCCGCAGCAGGAGTTTGCTCGAAACCATGCACCAACCCATTGACCGTGGGCCCGAGATGTGCCGCCACAGCCCAGCTGGCACGCTGCCAAAGTTCGCACCCTGGAGCGATTGCGCAACTTCCATCCAAGCCCAAAGTCGGCGTTTGATGTGGGTCAAACTGTTGTAGAAAAGCCACCAGAATGGGGTCGGCCGTCATATCTTCAAATGGAAGAACAGCTGGAGCATCCACAAGAGGAACAAGCAACCGCCTTTCAGTTGGAGTTTTGAGATCACCATGCCAAGGATTTGCCTCGCAGTAGAAAGTGAAATGCTCACGATCAGGAGAGCTCAAACCACAATCACACTGCAAGTCGACTTCCAAACGTTGAGTAACTCTCCCATCCACTGCTGCACCTGTCAAGACTCTGCGACCACAATAGTTCAAATCATGCGCCACATTGGCCTGGAATTGGAACACAGGCAACTTACCTTCAGGTAAAGGACCCTCCGTTTTGGTGTCCTTCGTCCACATAAAAGCCAGCCATGCTGCAGCAGCAGCTTTGTATAAGCTTGAAGAAGACATCCACCCTGGTTTCAAAGTCCCCACGGGAGTGATCCACAAACCACCCTCAACACGCCAATTCCAGTCTTTGCAAACAGTATTCCACCTTGGGCCTGGCGAAACAGCGGCGGGCACACCTATGGCCAAGCGGCACTGGCGCTGCCATTCAGCCCGGGCTGCAGCAAAGTGAAGCGCAAAAGCAGGATGCAAACGCGGTGTACCCAAAGAGTTCCAGAACAGCAATCTACTGCGACCTGGGGCAGGCTTGCGCCCCCAGACCGCCGCTTCAATACTGGAGGTCCAACTCTTGATGGTATCAACATCATAGTGGTGAAAAGCTCCTGTCCATGCAAACAAAGAGATCACCAACTGTCCCAGCAAGGTCTTGCGGGTGCCCAAACGTTTCGCTGCCAACCTGATTTTGCGACACCTCTCCTGAATGTCAAAGGAAAGCTTCTCTGCATTAACACAAGCACCTGCACGCTCCAAATTGTACTGAATACCCAGAAGTGTGAACTTGCTGCAAGGAGCCCCCAACACGTCCTGTATCTGTGACAGCTGAGGCGTCAAATGTTGCTTGGTTGTGAAACTATTTAACTTGTCAGGATGGAGTTCCATGCCCAGAATTGCATCCACCTGCGCACCTGCCTGCATGGCGTTGGTGACCACGTGAATGCCGTTGACACCTTTCTTCCACATTGTGCGGTCATCCAAATAAACTGCAAGAGAAACACGAGGCTCTTGCAAAAGAACGAAGCGCACCCAGACTACCATCACCGCATTGAGTAAGGCTGGGCTTGCCGGGCAGCCCTGCAGCAGCCCCCGCCGAGCACAAATGGGCTCTGAATGGAAAATGCCTTGCCAGGCAAACCACCTGCGTTGGTCAGTGTAAAAATTTTCCACCATGTCACACAAACTGGCCGGAGCACCCAACCAGCGCCAAATAGCAAGTGCAGTCTTTGGACAAACCGAATCGAAACACCTACGGATATCGGCCTTGCAGCCAACAAAATCAACTCTTGAACGTTTGGCAGCACGAATGTCTTCGTAGAGCAATTCATGAACATCCATAATGCCTCTTCCTGGACGGCCGCCACAAAGCTGAGGCAAGGCCCATTCTTGTATCCATGGTCGGAGCTTTTGCAAAGTTGCACTCATGCAGATGCGCCACAGGACCGTCGTGATGGCAAGTGGGCGCAGACCCCCGGCCGCTTTTGGAATCAAGGCTATGCGAATATCTTTCCACATTGTAGGAACTTTCGCACACTGCATGCACGCCGACCACAAGACTGCAACGTGATTCCAAAAGGACTCCGGCAACTTGCACAAATGAGCCGCAGTCCAAGCATCCATACCAGCCGCTTTTTGTTTAGCTTTCAACGCAGAACGCGCCAAATCAGCCCCAACCACTTGAATGCTTTCAGGCGTGACTGGGTCGACCTGATTGTTGAGCTGCAAGCAGAAATTTTGAACCTGGTCTAAATTTGGGAGGTGGTCCGGATTCCAATGCGTGTGCCACGCAGCTGCTTCCTGTCTTGCCTTATCTTCAGGCAAAATAGGACCATCGACCTGTGTTGCTGTAGGTGGATCAGGTGGTTTTTGCTGAACCCACTTCCCCAGTTTCGCAACATTTTCTTGAATGTCCTCTTTCCAAGCAGCAAGGCGTCGCTGAGACGCCTTTTTGGCCACCTCATCTGCAAGAAGCAAAGCGGCGGGAGCCAAACCACCATCAGATAAAGAAAACGCAGTAAGAGACGAGTGCAAAAGCGGAGCATCGCGCAACAGCTTGGTTTGCAATTGCGGCGAAGGAGCCTTTTGATATTCGACCACCCGTCGTGCAAATCTTCTCAGCTTTCGCTCCTCCAAAGACTGCAACGTAGGAGCTTTGGTTGATGGGGGGCTCGCCATTTTGTGCGGGCCGTCCCTTGATGCCCTGCTGGGCTTGCCTTGTGCAAGCAGCAAAGATTCAGCACAGTTGCTCAGGACCACCCAAGCTTGATCCACATTTCCGACGGCCAGAGCATCCGTGAAATCTTGTTGTGATTCTGCCCAAGCAACATTCCAGTTCTCAACCTCCACATTGCAAAGTAAGAGTGGTGCGCTTGCCGGCAATCTCCAAGGCGTGGGTAAGCTACCATGCACATGTATATCGTAAATAACTGCATCATGGTCAGCAACACCTAAAGACTGCATTCTTCCGGAAACAACAACTCTGGGAGTTGAAAGCGCGTAGTCAATGACCACCCCTGTGTATTCACCATCTGAGTTGCGATGGGTGCCAGGGCCAATCTGGTCACCGCAGACTTGTTCATCGCAAGAATACCATTGCCCCGACGCCAGCGCGGTGGAGGCCGGCCAAACATGCCTTTCCCTGTTGAAATCGCCCACAATGATTGCTTCTTCGCCCAGCATAGCAACGTATTCAAAAATTGAAGCCAAGGCGTGGCCAGCAGCTGTTTGATCGTTGGCATGAAGGTACACATTGATCAGTAGAAGCGGTCGCTGGTGAGGTCGAAAAAGCTTCAGCGCCATGGCACGGTCAGCCGGCGCAAACTGACTTGGAATGGCCAACGCTTCAGCAGGCCACTTTGACAAAACTAACGTCCCGCCAATCACCACATTCTTGGCGTCTACCCCTTGGCCGCCAGGAAAAACTTGCCACTTGCGCTGGTTTGCAGCTGACTTGACAGCGCTCCAACTGTCGACATTGACTCTAGTTTCTTGCAAACAAAGAACATCGATCTGCTCAGTCTTTGCTAACTCAAAAACGCCACCCAACCGGCCACTCAATGACCGGACATTCATAGTTCCCAACCTTAAAGTGCTAGACGTACCCGTCATTTGTCCGTAGAATCACCTTCCTCTTGCTGAAACCCTAAAATCTCCAAAGCACGGAGCGCCGCTCTTTGCCTCGCCCCAGGTTCTTTGTTGGCAAGCTCCAGCAAGGCGTCTTTGTTGCCTTTTCTCTTTTGGTTCCAAACGGTGCTGTTGGCGCAAGACATTCCACGGAAATGTTTCTCATCCTTCATGCACCGCTTGCATCTCGTGCAAGCAAAACGGACCGTGAAATCTACCGGCCAGACAAGTGCCTCAATATGGTGTTTGGGCGCAGTGTCTTTGGAGCTTCCCTTGCCTGAGTCAATAATGTTCAAAACTGTACGGGCACCATCCTTGAGAGCATCACTGATGGACGCTTTGTTGAGACAAGCGCGGAGCCTTGCCAGCATCTTCTTCCTCTTGGGGCCATTGCCGGCCACATACTTTTCACAGGACAGCGTAGCAAGCTCCTTTGCTTGATTCGCCATCTTGCCACATTTGCGACAAATAACCTTTGCCATGCCTCCTCTTTTCTGTTTGGCCTTGCCAGTCATAGGGAGGGTAACCAACACTGGTTCGTGGGAACCGGCATCACCTTTTTTGAGGCCCAACAGGCGTTTTGCCATGCCAGCTGCGCGCACTTGAATCGTAGCTTTGGCTGCATTTGCCGCCCTGTAACTTCCATCGCTTTTGAAACGCTGCACATTCGCTTTCGGATGGTGTTCTTCTCTATGCCTCAGTTTCATGCGAAGCACCTGGTCTCTGCTGAGATCGGCATCTTCAGGAATGACCATGTTGCACAAGTGACACTTCCACTTGAAACTCATACCAGGGGCGGCGTGACAAAGCTGACCCATAGCGGGAGTGAGCTTCAACCTCTCCTTCTCATCAGGATGCCAAGCATTGATGTGGGCCTGCTTTTTCTGCGGCCACAGCCTGTGTACCCCTGTGGAATAATCGCACAAAGGACAATTCCATTCCTCCCTTTTTGGGCGTTTGGACGAAGTGCTGCCAGCCTCGTCCTTTTCGCTGACACCAGCGCTGCTCACAGCACGCCGCTCCCGACCTGAAGTAGCAGTCGCAGGGGAGGGATTCCTGCGCCGCTCTGAGCAAGTAGAACCAGGCAAGGAGGCGTCGCGCTTGGAACGCTTCTTGGCGCCCGCCACAGATGGCAGCGCTGACAAACGAGTAGCGCCAGCCGAGTGAGTGCCAGTTTCCGACCCGCCCCCTCTGTTGCCTTGCATAGGGCCAGTGGCGGCTTGCTCCAAAATGCTTGGCGGCAATGCGCCATCCAACAATTCATAATGCTTTCGGCGATACCACAGAGCAATGGCGCCACCTGCTTTCCCTTGGCTGTTGTAAACCTCAGGCACGCCCGTAGGCTGAAAAACTAATATGGGTCTGTCGTAGTGCACGGCAGCTGCAGCACATTCCAAACTGCTGCCCCAAGCCCCAACCTTTGCAAGCATGTCCATGTACTTTCGTCCCACCAAGGTTTATACCGACCTTCATGCTTCTTTAAATGGTTCACAACTGCAGCTCTCACGGATCTTGCAGTTTTGCCTCCAATTCCCTGTGATATGGACTCAAACAAACAATTGCCATCAGCAGCAATGGTTCGTGCAATCAAGCCATGAGGTGGCTTGACATCCACTGCAACTCGCTTTGCCGCCGGCAGCTTGGCGGGGGAAGAAGGTTCGCGTTTGTCACCTGCAGCAGCCGAAGCAGCTTTCATAGCTTCATCAGCTTGAACATCACCAGGCTGCGTGGCACCAGTAGCAGGCGCAGCTGCAGCGTTCTTTTCCTTGAGCGGCGTGCCAATGTAGAAAGACTTTAGCGGTGGCTGTGAGGATTGCACAGTTGCAGGCTCAGTGTTGGAATGAAAACTCACCTTTCCGTAACTGGACAACTTCTTTGTAATGGGCCGCTGAGGTCTCTGCCAAGTGAAACCTAAGACTGGAAAAGACTATATGAAAATCTATGAAAGCGAAAATGCCATGAACAGCCCGGCCTCTGACACGCTACGAACACCTCGAAGATACACCAAATGCGCGATGTGTATTGGCTTGGATTGGATTGGAGGAGGACGTCAACCTGCTCCTCACCGAAGTGAAGTAGTTAAGACGCCGAAATTGCCAACGCAGAGCCGGAGCTCTTTGCACTGAACAAACCGGAGGGCAAGTTCAAGCCAAGAAAAGTACCACCCATGCAGCTGAAGAAGCAGCAAACGCTCATTCAAACGACCTGTTTTGACGTGGTTCGTGTTCAAGCAAAACTTGCCAGTAGGGAAGAGAACCCTTTAGTTGCGCCTTCCAAGCTTCTCCAGCCCAAACAACTGCCTCTCTGTGTTGTGACAAACAAGTAGCAATCACCTGCCGAAATTGACCTGTAAGATCAGCCGCGCTAGCATCCGCTTTGGCATTGAGCATGCGGCAACGCAAAACATCAAGCCACCCTTCGGGTGGGCGCCATCGAGGAACTTTATTATGCGAGGGAATCCAAGCACAAGAAGAGCCATCAACCAAAAGCATCCTGATATAATGCCAGTATGGAAAAAGATCTCCACCCCACTGACCAAGCCGCATGCCACGATGAAGACGTTGCACAAGAGCTTGGTTGTCAATCAGCAAGCGCACCGCTCTGTTCGCTTCATGGGAAGCCAAGCAGGCTTGAAGAAGTGCACCTCTCTCGCCCGCAGCAGGAGTTTGCTCGAAACCATGCACCAACCCATTGACCGTGGGCCCGAGATGTGCCGCCACAGCCCAGCTGGCACGCTGCCAAAGTTCGCACCCTGGAGCGATTGCGCAACTTCCATCCAAGCCCAAAGTCGGCGTTTGATGTGGGTCAAACTGTTGTAGAAAAGCCACCAGAATGGGGTCGGCCGTCATATCTTCAAATGGAAGAACAGCTGGAGCATCCACAAGAGGAACAAGCAACCGCCTTTCAGTTGGAGTTTTGAGATCACCATGCCAAGGATTTGCCTCGCAGTAGAAAGTGAAATGCTCACGATCAGGAGAGCTCAAACCACAATCACACTGCAAGTCGACTTCCAAACGTTGAGTAACTCTCCCATCCACTGCTGCACCTGTCAAGACTCTGCGACCACAATAGTTCAAATCATGCGCCACATTGGCCTGGAATTGGAACACAGGCAACTTACCTTCAGGTAAAGGACCCTCCGTTTTGGTGTCCTTCGTCCACATAAAAGCCAGCCATGCTGCAGCAGCAGCTTTGTATAAGCTTGAAGAAGACATCCACCCTGGTTTCAAAGTCCCCACGGGAGTGATCCACAAACCACCCTCAACACGCCAATTCCAGTCTTTGCAAACAGTATTCCACCTTGGGCCTGGCGAAACAGCGGCGGGCACACCTATGGCCAAGCGGCACTGGCGCTGCCATTCAGCCCGGGCTGCAGCAAAGTGAAGCGCAAAAGCAGGATGCAAACGCGGTGTGCCCAAAGAGTTCCAGAACAGCAATCTACTGCGACCTGGGGCAGGCTTGCGCCCCCAGACCGCCGCTTCAATACTGGAGGTCCAACTCTTGATGGTATCAACATCATAGTGGTGAAAAGCTCCTGTCCATGCAAACAAAGAGATCACCAACTGTCCCAGCAAGGTCTTGCGGGTGCCCAAACGTTTCGCTGCCAACCTGATTTTGCGACACCTCTCCTGAATGTCAAAGGAAAGCTTCTCTGCATTAACACAAGCACCTGCACGCTCCAAATTGTACTGAATACCCAGAAGCGTGAACTTGCTGCAAGGAGCCCCCAACACGTCCTGTATCTGTGACAGCTGAGGCGTCAAATGTTGCTTGGTTGTGAAACTATTTAACTTGTCAGGATGGAGTTCCATGCCCAGAATTGCATCAACCTGCGCACCTGCCTGCATGGCGTTGGTGACCACGTGAATGCCGTTGACACCTTTCTTCCACATTGTGCGGTCATCCAAATAAACTGCAAGAGAAACACGAGGCTCTTGCAAAAGAACGAAGCGCACCCAGACTACCATCACCGCATTGAGTAAGGCTGGGCTTGCCGGGCAGCCCTGCAGCAGCCCCCGCCGAGCACAAATGGGCTCTGAATGGAAAATGCCTTGCCAGGCAAACCCCCTGCGTTGGTCAGTGTAAAAATTTTCCACCATGTCACACAAACTGGCCGGAGCACCCAACCAGCGCCAAATAGCAAGTGCAGTCTTTGGACAAACTGAATCGAAACCCCTACGGATATCGGCCTTGCAGCCAACAAAATCAACTCTTGAACGTTTGGCAGCACGAATGTCTTCGTAGAGCACTTCATGAACATCCATAATGCCTCTTCCTGGACGGCCGCCACAAAGCTGAGGCAAGGCCCATTCTTGTATCCATGGTCGGAGCTTTTGCAAAGTTGCACTCATGCAGATGCGCCACAGGACCGTCGTGATGGCAAGTGGGCGCAGGCCCCCGGCCGCCTTTGGAATCAAGGCTATGCGAATATCTTTCCACATTGTAGGAACTTTCGCACACTGCATGCACGCCGACCACAAGACTGCAACGTGATTCCAAAAGGACTCCGGCAACTTGCACAAATGAGCCGCAGTCCAAGCATCCATACCAGCCGCTTTTTTGTTTACCTTTCAACGCAGAACGTGCCAAATCAGCCCCAACCACTTGAATGCTTTCAGGCGTGACTGGGTCGACCTGATTGTTGAGCTGCAAACACAAATTTGAAACCTGGTCTAAAATGTGGGAGGTGGTCCGGATTCCAATGCGTGTGCCACGCAGCTGCCTCCTGTCTTGCCTTATCTTCAGGCAAAATAGGACCATCGACCTGTGTTGCTGTAGGTGGATCAGGTGGTTTTTGCTGAACCCACTTCCCCAGTTTCGCAACATTTTCTTGAATGTCCTCTTTCCAAGCAGCAAGGCGTCGCTGAGACGCCTTTTTGGCCACCTCATCTGCAAGAAGCAAAGCGGCGGGAGCCAAACCACCATCAGATAAAGAAAACGCAGTAAGAGACGAGTGCAAAAGCGGAGCATCGCGCAACAGCTTGGTTTGCAATTGCGGCGAAGGAGCCTTTTGATATTCGACCACCCGCCGTGCAAATCTTCTCAGCTTTCGCTCCTCCAAAGTCTGCAACGTAGGAGCTTTGGTTGATGGGGGGCTCGCCATTTTGTGCGGGCCGTCCCTTGATGCCCTGCTGGGCTTGCCTTGTGCAAGCAGCAAAGATTCAGCACAGTTGCTCAGGACCACCCAAGCTTGATCCACATTTCCGACGGCCAGAGCATCGGTGAAATCTTGCTGTGATTCTGCCCAAGCAACATTCCAGTTCTCAACCTCCACATTGCAAAGCAAGAGTGGTGCGCTTGCCGGCAATCTCCAAGGCGTGGGTAAGCTACCATGCACATGTATATCGTAAATGACTGCATCATGGTCAGCAACACCTAAAGACTGCATTCTTCCGGAAACAACAACTCTGGGAGTTGAAAGCGCGTAGTCAATGACCACCCCTGTGTATTCACCATCTGAGTTGCGATGGGTGCCAGGGCCAATCTGGTCTCCGCAGACTTGTTCATCGCAAGAATACCATTGCCCCGACGCCAGCGCGGTGGAGGCCGGCCAAACATGCCTTTCCCTGTTGAAATCGCCCACAATGATTGCTTCTTCGCCCAGCATAGCAACGTATTCAAAAATGGCAGCCAAGGCGTGGCCAGCAGCTGTTTGATCGTTGGCATGTAGGTACACATTGATCAGAAGAAGCGGTCGCTGGTGAGGTCGAAAAAGCTTCAGCGCCATGGCACGGTCAGCCGGTGCAAACTGACTTGGAATGGCCAACGCTTCAGCAGGCCACTTTGACAAAACTAACGTCCCGCCAATCACCACATTCTTGGCATCTACCCCTTGGCCGCCAGGAAAAACTTGCCACTTTCGCTGGTTTGCAGCTGACTTGACAGCGCTCCAACTGTCGACATTGACTCTAGTTTCTTGCAAACAAAGAACATCGATCTGCTCAGTCTTTGCTAACTCAAAAACGCCACCCAACCGGCCACTCAATGACCGGACATTCATAGTTCCCAACCTTAAAAGTGCTAGACGTACCCGTCATTGGTCCGTAGAATCACCTTCCTCTTGCTGAAACCCCAAAATCTCCAAAGCACGGAGCGCCGCTCTCTGCCTCGCCCCAAGTTCTTTGTTGGCGAGCTCCAGCAAGGCGTCTTTGTTGCCTTTTCTCTTTTGGTTCCAAACGGTGCTGTTGGCGCAAGACATTCCACGGAAATGTTTCTCGTCCTTCATGCACCGCTTGCATCTCGTGCAAGCAAAACGGACCGTGAAATCTACCGGCCAGACAAGTGCCTCAATATGGTGTTTGGGCGCAGTGTCTTTGGAGCTTCCCTTGCCTGAGTCAATAATGTTCAAAACTGTACGGGCACCATCCTTGAGAGCATCACTGATGGACGCTTTGTTGAGACAAGCGCGGAGCCTTGCCAGCATCTTCTTCCTCTTGGGGCCATTGCCGGCCACATACTTTTCACAGGACAGCGTGGCAAGCTCCTTTGCTTGATTCGCCATCTTGCCACATTTGCGACAAATAACCTTTGCCATACCTCCTCTTTTCTGTTTGGCCTTGCCAGTCATAGGGAGGGTAACCAACACTGGTTCGTGGGAACCGGCATCACCTTTTTTGAGGCCCAACAGGCGTTTTGCCATGCCAGCTGCGCGCACTTGAATCGTAGCTTTGGCTGCATTTGCCGCCCTGTAACTTCCATCGCTTTTGAAACGCTGCACATTCGCTTTCGGATGGTGTTCTTCTCTATGCCTCAGTTTCATGCGAAGCACCTGGTCTCTGCCGAGATCGGCATCTTCAGGAATGACCATGTTGCACAAGTGACACTTCCACTTGAAACTCATACCAGGGGCGGCGTGACAAAGCTGACCCATAGCGGGAGTGAGCTTCAACCTCTCCTTCTCATCAGGATGCCAAGCATTGATGTGGGCCTGCTTTTTCTGCGGCCACAGCCTGTGTACCCCTGTGGAATAATCGCACAAAGGACAATTCCATTCCTCCCTTTTTGGGCGTTTGGACGAAGTGCTGCCAGCCTCGTCCTTTTCGCTGACACCAGCGCTGCTCACAGCACGCCGCTCCCGACCTGAAGTAGCAGTCGCAGGGGAGGGATTCCTGCGCCGCTCTGAGCAAGTAGAACCAGGCAAGGAGGCGTCGCGCTTGGAACGCTTCTTGGCGCCCGCCACTGACGGCAGCGCTGACAAACGAGTAGCGCCAGCCGAGTGAGTGCCAGTTTCCGACCCGCCCCCTCTGTTGCCTTGCATAGGGCCAGTGGCGGCTTGCTCCAAAATGCCTGGCGGCAATGCGCCATCCAACAATTCATAATGCTTTCGGCAATACCACAGAGCAATGGCGCCACCTGCTTTCCCTTGGCTGTTGTAAACCTCAGGCACGCCCGTAGGCTGAAAAACTAATATGGGTCTGTCGTAGTGCACGGCAGCTGCAGCAAATTCCAAGCTGCTGCCCCAAGCCCCAACCTTTGCAAGCATCTCCATGTACTTTTCCCATGACTCGCACTTCTCTTCCTGTTCCGTGGGCTCCCTTTCGTCCCACCAAGGTTTATACCGACCTTCATGCTTCTTTAAATGGTTCACAACTGCAGCTCTCACGGATCTTGCAGTTTTGCCTCCAATTCCCTGTGATATGGACTCAAACAAACAATTGCCATCAGCAGCTATGGTTCGTGCAATCAAGCCATGAGGTGGCTTGACATCCACTGCAACTCGCTTTGCCGCCAGCAGCTTGGCGGGCGAAGAAGGTTCGCGTTTGTCACCTGCAGCAGCCGAAGCAGCTTTCATAGCTTCATCAGCTTGAACATCACCAGGCTGCGTGGCGCCTGTAGCAGGCGCAGCTGCAGCGTTCTTTTCCTTGAGCGGCGTGCCAATGTAGAAAGACTTTAGCGGTGGCTGTGAGGATTGCACAGTTGCAGGCCCAGTGTTGGAATGGAAATTGACCTTTCCGTAACTGGACAACTTCTTTGTAATGGGCCGCTGAGGTCTCTGCCTGGGTGCTTCAACGACAACAATGGTGTGTTCGCCGGCCTGGATCTCAAGGAAATCAAGATCTCTTTGAGCATTCGCATGTGCCCACCATTCAACTTGCTTGCCCAAAGTTTTGCGAGACAAAATCTTTGGATCTTGCAAGCCAGCACGTGTGATCGCTTCAGTGACCGTGCTGGCTGACCATTCTCGGGGCACACCACTAATGCGCCATGCTCTTGGCTTTGGAATCGGGTCAGATGCTCTGGGCTTTCGGACGCCTAAGCCGCCCCACCCTCTTGCAATGCCAAGATCACCTGCCAAACTTCGGACCTTTTGAAGATAGCTGGGGCCATCAAGGTCAGGACCTTTCTTGATCCATTCAACATCACATGACTCCACCACACTGTTGTTCCATTGGAGAGGTTCGACGAACCACAGACTTTTCCCAGAACAAGAAAGCAAGCCTTTCGCTGCATCTTTCTCAATCCTCAGCAACCCAGTAATGACCGGCTTGCCACCACCCTTCGTGCACTCCTCTTGGAAAGCCCACATGTCAAAAACTTTGGCACCAATGTGGGCGGGCACATGCCTTCGCAACCATGACTGAGCGCTAGCCTTTGGTTTGGCTTGGATGCTCTGCCACTCTTTGCTCAACAAATCCTTTGCTTCAACGCTCAACCTCACAACCACCGTCTCAGTCTGAGCTGCAGGAGCAGCAGAAACAACGGCTGCTCTTTTGAGTGTTGGTCCGTTTCCTTTCAAGGCTATCAGGTAAGCCTGCCTTGGCTGAACTTTCCCAGCTATTTTGCCAGGTATGAGCCTCAACTGTCTGCCGTCGATCTGCTTCGCTTCTTTTGGAGCTAACAAAACTGCAGAGACATGCAATTCTCTTGTCTGATCTGTTGCATCACCTTCTGTCAAAACTTTGAGCTCACTCAGTTGCTCTTCCGATTCACACTGCGCTGTTGCTGACACATTGCCAGGCTGATCCAACGCACTGCAAAAAGAATCAAAAGTCAAAACTTGGCCGGTCCAGTCCGACTGTCTCAAACACCAAACTGGTTTGAACGGTGCGTTCGTTCGAACTACTTCCACAAAAGACTTGGATGCTTGTGTGGGCTGTTTCTTGTTGGCATCCTGTTTGCGATTGGGAAGCTGCGCAGAAGTGCTAGTAGGATTGGTGATTGGGGCAGAATTGAGCGCTGCATTCCTGTGGCCAAGGCCCTCACCACCATTGTCACCTTCCTGTGTCTTGCGCTCTTTCTTTCTCTTTTTGGGCTTGTTCCCTCCTTTGTTTTTGGAGGTGTCAACAGCTCCAATTTCTTGACCCATCAGAGTGCTAAGTTGCTGAAACAATTTTCCGCTGCCTCCCCCAATTCCCAACAATTGGCAGAGCTGGGTAAGCAGCTTGAGAATTTCTCCTACCTGTTGCAAATTGAAGCCATTAGCTTGCGCATTGCTTTGTTTCTGTTTCCGTCTTCGAGCTGTTGCTCGGCTGCCTGCTCCATTGCCATTAAGGATATGTTGCAAAGCATTTCTGGTTCTGGAAGACACAGCCCAAGTCTTCTGTGGCAAGTCAGTGCAAGCTTCGTACAAGGCAGGCCATGGGATTGAAGACCCGTGAGAGCAGTGCAGTTGCATATGACAAAGGGAACTCCCTTGCGGAGAATGCTATAGGCCGTGTGAGGCCACTTGCATGTTCGTTGATGCATCAGGTGAGCGGCAGATTGGGTGTCGGATTGGATTGGATTGGAGGAGGACGTCAACCTGCTCCTCACCGAAGTGAAGTAGTTAAGACGCCGAAATTGCCAACGCTGAGCCGGAGCTCTTTGCACTGAACAAACCGGAGGGCAAGTTCAAGCCAAGAAAAGTACCACCCATGCAGCTGAAGAAGCAGCAAACGCTCATTCAAACGACCTGTTTTGACGTGGTTCGTGTTCAAGCAAAACTTGCCAGTAGGGAAGAGAACCCTTTAGTTGCGCCTTCCAAGCTTCTCCAGCCCAAACAACTGCCTTTCTGTGTTGTGACAAACAAGTAGCAATCACCTGCCGAAATTGACCTGTAAGATCAGCCGCGCTAGCATCCGCTTTGGCATTGAGCATGCGGCAACGCAAAACATCAAGCCACCCTTCGGGTGGGCGCCATCGAGGAACTTTATTAAGCGAGGGAATCCAAGCACAAGAAGAGCCATCAACCAAAAGCATCCTGATATAATGCCAGTATGGAAAAAGATCTCCACCCCACTGACCAAGCCGCATGCCACGATGAAGACGTTGCACAAGAGCTTGGTTGTCAATCAGCAAGCGCACCGCTCTGTTCGCTTCATGGGAAGCCAAGCAGGCTTGAAGAAGTGCACCTCTCTCGCCCGCAGCAGGAGTTTGCTCGAAACCATGCACCAACCCATTGACCGTGGGCCCGAGATGTGCCGCCACAGCCCAGCTGGCACGCTGCCAAAGTTCGCACCCTGGAGCGATTGCGCAACTTCCATCCAAGCCAAAGTCGGCGTTTGATGTGGGTCAAACTGTTGTAGAAAAGCCACCAGAATGGGGTCGGCCGTCATATCTTCAAATGGAAGAACAGCTGGAGCATCCACAAGAGGAACAAGCAACCGCCTTTCAGTTGGAGTTTTGAGATCACCATGCCAAGGATTTGCCTCGCAGTAGAAAGTGAAATGCTCACGATCAGGAGAGCTCAAACCACAATCACACTGCAAGTCGACTTCCAAACGTTGAGTAACTCTCCCATCCACTGCTGCACCTGTCAAGACTCTGCGACCACAATAGTTCAAATCATGCGCCACATTGGCCTGGAATTGGAACACAGGCAACTTACCTTCAGGTAAAGGACCCTCCGTTTTGGTGTCCTTCGTCCACATAAAAGCCAGCCATGCTGCAGCGGCAGCTTTGTATAAGCTTGAGGAAGACATCCACCCTGGTTTCAAAGTCCCCACGGGAGTGATCCACAAACCACCCTCAACACGCCAATTCCAGTCTTTGCAAACAGTATTCCACCTTGGGCCTGGCGAAACAGCAGCGGGCACACCTATGGCCAAGCGGCACTGGCGCTGCCATTCAGCCCGGGCTGCAGCAAAGTGAAGCGCAAAAGCAGGATGCAAACGCGGTGTACCCAAAGAGTTCCAAAACAGCAATCTACTGCGACCTGGGGCAGGCTTGCGCCCCCAGACCGCCGCTTCAATACTGGAGGTCCAACTCTTGATGGTATCAACATCATAGTGGTGAAAAGCTCCTGTCCATGCAAACAAAGAAATTACCAACTGTCCCAGCAAGGTCTTGCGGGTGCACAAACGTTTCGCTGCCAACCTGATTTTGCGACACCTCTCGTGAATGTCAAAGGAAAGCTTCTCTGCATTAACACAAGCACCTGCACGCTCCAAATTGTACTGAATACCCAGAAGTGTGAACTTGCTGCAAGGAGCCCCCAACACGTCCTGTATCTGTGACAGCTGAGGCGTCAAATGTTGCTTGGTTGTGAAACTATTTAACTTGTCAGGGTGGAGTTCCATGCCCAGAATTGCATCCACCTGCGCACCTGCCTGCATGGCGTTGGTGACCACGTGAATGCCGTTGACACCTTTCTTCCACATTGTGCGGTCATCCAAATAAACTGCAAGGGAAACACGAGGCTCTTGCAAAAGAACGAAGCGCACCCAGACTACCATCACCGCATTGAGTAAGGCTGGGCTTGCCGGGCAGCCCTGCAGCAGCCCCCGTCGAGCACAAATGGGCTCTGAATGGAAAATGCCTTGCCAGGCAAACCACCTGCGTTGGTCAGTGTAAAAATTTTCCACCATGTCACACAAACTGGCCGGAGCACCCAACCAGCGCCAAATAGCAAGTGCAGTCTTTGGACAAACCGAATCGAAACACCTACGGATATCGGCCTTGCAGCCAACAAAATCAACTCTTGAACGTTTGGCAGCACGAATGTCTTCGTAGAGCAATTCATGAACATCCATAATGCCTCTTCCTGGACGGCCGCCACAAAGCTGAGGCAAGGCCCATTCTTGTATCCATGGTCGGAGCTTTTGCAAAGTTGCACTCATGCAGATGCGCCACAGGACCGTCGTGATGGCAAGTGGGCGCAGACCCCCGGCCGCTTTTGGAATCAAGGCTATGCGAATATCTTTCCACATTGTAGGAACTTTCGCACTCTGCATGCACGCCGACCACAAGACTGCAACGTGATTCCAAAAGGACTCCGGCAACTTGCACAAATGAGCCGCAGTCCAAGCATCCATACCAGCCGCTTTTTGTTTAGCTTTCAACGCAGAACGCGCCAAATCAGCCCCAACCACTTGAATGCTTTCAGGCGTGACTGGGTCGACCTGATTGTTGAGCTGCAAGCAGAAATTTTGAACCTGGTCTAAATTTGGGATGTGGTCCGGATTCCAATGCGTGTGCCACGCAGCTGCTTCCTGTCTTGCCTTATCTTCAGGCAAAATAGGACCATCGACCTGTGTGGCTGTAGGTGGATCAGGTGGTTTTTGCTGAACCCACTTCCCCAGTTTCGCAACATTTTCTTGAATGTCCTCTTTCCAAGCAGCAAGGCGTCGCTGAGACGCCTTTTTGGCCACCTCGTCTGCAAGAAGCAAAGCGGCGGGAGCCAAACCACCATCAGATAAAGCAAACGCAGTAAGAGACGAGTGCAAAAGCGGAGCATCGCGCAACAGCTTGGTTTGCAATTGCGGCGAAGGAGCCTTTTGATATTCGACCACCCGTCGTGCAAATCTTCTCAGCTTTCGCTCCTCCAAAGACTGCAACGTAGGAGCTTTGGTTGATGGGGGGCTCGCCATTTTGTGCGGGCCGTCCCTTGATGCCCTGCTGGGCTTGCCTTGTGCAAGCAGCAAAGATTCAGCACAGTTGCTCAGGACCACCCAAGCTTGATCCACATTTCCGACGGCCAGAGCATCCGTGAAATCTTGTTGTGATTCTGCCCAAGCAACATTCCAGTTCTCAACCTCCACATTGCAAAGTAAGAGTGGTGCGCTTGCGGGCAATCTCCAAGGCGTGGGTAAGCTACCATGCACATGTATATCGTAAATAACTGCATCATGGTCAGCAACACCTAAGGACTGCATTCTTCCAGAAACAACAACCCTGGGAGTTGAAAGCGCGTAGTCAATGACCACCCCTGTGTATTCACCATCTGAGTTGCGATGGGTGCCAGGGCCAATCTGGTCTCCGCAGACTTGTTCATCGCAAGAATACCATTGCCCCGACGCCAGCGCGGTGGAGGCCGGCCAAACATGCCTTTCCCTGTTGAAATCGCCCACAATGATTGCTTCTTCGCCCAGCATAGCAACGTATTCAAAAATTGAAGCCAAGGCGTGGCCAGCAGCTGTTTGATCGTTGGCATGAAGGTACACATTGATCAGTAGAAGCGGTCGCTGATGAGGTCGAAAAAGCTTCAGCGCCATGGCACGGTCAGCCGGCGCAAACTGACTTGGAATGGCCAACGCTTCAGCAGGCCACTTTGACAAAACTAACGTCCCGCCAATCACCACATTCTTGGCGTCTACCCCTTGGCCGCCAGGAAAAACTTGCCACCTGCGCTGGTTTGCAGCTGACTTGACAGCGCTCCAACTGTCGACATTGACTCTAGTTTCTTGCAAACAAAGAACATCGATCTGCTCAGTCTTTGCTAACTCAAAAACGCCACCCAACCGGCCACTCAATGACCGGACATTCATAGTTCCCAACCTTAAAGTGCTAGACGTACCCGTCATTTGTCCGTAGAATCACCTTCCTCTTGCTGAAACCCTAAAATCTCCAAAGCACGGAGCGCCGCTCTTTGCCTCGCCCCAGGTTCTTTGTTGGCAAGCTCCAGCAAGGCGTCTTTGTTGCCTTTTCTCTTTTGGTTCCAAACGGTGCTGTTGGCGCAAGACATTCCACGGAAATGTTTCTCATCCTTCATGCACCGCTTGCATCTCGTGCAAGCAAAACGGACCGTGAAATCTACCGGCCAGACAAGTGCCTCAATATGGTGTTTGGGCGCAGTGTCTTTGGAGCTTCCCTTGCCTGAGTCAATAATGTTCAAAACTGTACGGGCACCATCCTTGAGAGCATCACTGATGGACGCTTTGTTGAGACAAGCGCGGAGCCTTGCCAGCATCTTCTTCCTCTTGGGGCCATTGCCGGCCACATACTTTTCACAGGACAGCGTAGCAAGCTCCTTTGCTTGATTCGCCATCTTGCCACATTTGCGACAAATAACCTTTGCCATGCCTCCTCTTTTCTGTTTGGCCTTGCCAGTCATAGGGAGGGTAACCAACACTGGTTCGTGGGAACCGGCATCACCTTTTTTGAGGCCCAACAGGCGTTTTGCCATGCCAGCTGCGCGCACTTGAATCGTAGCTTTGGCTGCATTTGCCGCCCTGTAACTTCCATCGCTTTTGAAACGCTGCACATTCGCTTTCGGATGGTGTTCTTCTCTATGCCTCAGTTTCATGCGAAGCACCTGGTCTCTGCTGAGGTCGGCATCTTCAGGAATGACCATGTTGCACAAGTGACACTTCCACTTGAAACTCATACCAGGGGCGGCGTGACAAAGCTGACCCATAGCGGGAGTGAGCTTCAACCTCTCCTTCTCATCAGGATGCCAAGCATTGATGTGGGCCTGCTTTTTCTGCGGCCACAGCCTGTGTACCCCTGTGGAATAATCGCACAAAGGACAATTCCATTCCTCCCTTTTTGGGCGTTTGGACGAAGTGCTGCCAGCCTCGTCCTTTTCGCTGACCCCAGCGCTGCTCACAGCACGCCGCTCCCGACCTGAAGTAGCAGTCGCAGGGGAGGGATTCCTGCGCCGCTCTGAGCAAGTAGAACCAGGCAAGGAGGCGTCGCGCTTGGAACGCTTCTTGGCGCCCGCCACAGATGGCAGCGCTGACAAACGAGTGGCGCCAGCCGAGTGAGTGCCAGTTTCCGACCCGCCCCCTCTGTTGCCTTGCATAGGGCCAGTGGCGGCTTGCTCCAAAATGCCTGGCGGCAATGCGCCATCCAACAATTCATAATGCTTTCGGCGATACCACAGAGCAATGGCGCCACCTGCTTTCCCTTGGCTGTTGTAAACCTCAGGCACGCCCGTAGGCTGAAAAACTAATATGGGTCTGTCGTAGTGCACGGCAGCTGCAGCACATTCCAAACTGCTGCCCCAAGCCCCAACCTTTGCAAGCATCTCCATGTACTTTTCCCATGACTCGCACTTCTCTTCCTGTTCCGTGGGCTCCCTTTCGTCCCACCATGGTTTATACCGACCTTCATGCTTCTTTAAATGGTTCACAACTGCAGCTCTCACGGATCTTGCAGTTTTGCCTCCAATTCCCTGTGATATGGACTCAAACAAACAATTGCCATCAGCAGCAATGGTTCGTGCAATCAAGCCATGAGGTGGCTTGACATCCACTGCAACTCGCTTTGCCGCCGGCAGCTTGGCGGGGGAAGAAGGTTCGCGTTTGTCACCTGCAGCAGCCGAAGCAGCTTTCATAGCTTCATCAGCTTGAACATCACCAGGCTGCGTGGCGCCTGTAGCAGGCGCAGCTGCAGCGTTCTTTTCCTTGAGCGGCGTGCCAATGTAGAAAGACTTTAGCGGTGGCTGTGAGGATTGCACAGTTGCAGGCTCAGTGTTGGAATGGAAACTGACCTTTCCGTAACTGGACAACTTCTTTGTAATGGGCCGCTGAGGTCTCTGCCTGGGCGCTTCAACGACAACAATGGTGTGTTTGCCGGCCTGGATCTCAAGGAAATCAAGATCTCTTTGAGCATTCGCATGTGCCCACCATTCAACTTGCTTGCCCAAAGTTTTGCGAGACAAAATCTTTGGATCTTGCAAGCCAGCACGTGTGATCGCTTCAGTGACCGTGCTGGCTGACCATTCTCGGGGCACACCACTAATGCGCCATGCTCTTGGCTTTGGAATCGGGTCAGATGCTCTGGGCTTTCGGACGCCTAAGCCGCCCCACCCTCTTGCAATGCCAAGATCACCTGCCAAACTTCGGACCTTTTGAAGATAGCTGGGGCCATCAAGGTCAGGACCTTTCTTGATCCATTCAACATCACATGACTCCACCACACTGTTGTTCCATTGGAGAGGTTCGACGAACCACAGACTTTTCCCAGAACAAGAAAGCAAGCCTTTCGCTGCATCTTTCTCAATCCTCAGCAACCCAGTAATGACCGGCTTGCCACCACCCTTCGTGCACTCCTCTTGGAAAGCCCACATGTCAAAAAACTTTGGCACCAATGTGGGCGGGCACATGCCTTCGCAACCATGACTGAGCGCTAGCCTTTGGTTTGGCTTGGATGCTCTGCCACTCTTTGCTCAACAAATACTTTGCTTCAACGCTCAACCTCACAACCACCGTCTCAGTCTGAGCTGCAGGAGCAGCAGAAACAACGGCTGCTCTTTTGAGTGTTGGTCCGTTTCCTTTCAAGGCTATCAGGTAAGCCTGCCTTGGCTGAACTTTACCAGCTATTTTGCCAGGTATGAGCCTCAACTGTCTGCCGTCGATCTGCTTCGCTTCTTTTGGAGCTAACAAAACTGCAGAGACATGCAATTCTCTTGTCTGATCTGTTGCATCACCTTCTGTCAAAACTTTGAGCTCACTCAGTTGCTCTTCCGATTCACACTACACTGTTGCTGACACATTGCCAGGCTGATCCAACGCACTGCAAAAAGAATCAAAAGTCAAAACTTGGCCAGTCCAGTCCGACTGTCTCAAACACCAAACTGGTTTGAACGGTGTGTTCGTTCGAACTACTTCCACAAAAGACTTGGATGCTTGTGTGGGCTGTTTCTTGTTGGCATCCTGTTTGCGATTGGGAAGCTGCGCAGAAGTGCTAGTAGGATTGGTGATTGGGGCAGAATTGAGCGCTGCATTCCTTTGACCAAGGCC
The DNA here is from genome assembly GCA_947184155.2 of Cladocopium goreaui. NCBI lineage: Eukaryota > Dinophyceae > Suessiales > Symbiodiniaceae > Cladocopium > Cladocopium goreaui. The sequence continues at coordinate 23,873 of CAMXCT020002922.1, forward strand.
CGCACCACCATTGTCGCCTCCCTGTGTCTTGCGCTCTTTCTTTCTCTTTTTGGGCTTGTTCCCTCCTTTGGTTTTGGAGGTGTCAACAGCTCCAATTTCTTGACCCATCAGTGTGCTAAGTTGCTGAAACAATTTTCCGCTGCCTCCCCCAAGTCCCAACAATTGGCAGAGCTGGGTAAGCAGCTTGAGAATTTCTCCTACCTGTTGCAAATTGAAGCCATTAGCTTGCGCATTGCTTTGTTTCTGTTTCCGTCTTCGAGCTGTTGCTCGGCTGCCTGCTCCATTGCCATTAAGGATATGTTGCAAAGCATTTCTGGTTCTGGAAGACACAGCCCAAGTCTTCTGTGGCAAGTCAGTGCAAGCACAACAAGCACACACCACAACTGAACTGTTCGCTTCTGTGCACTGCCTAGGCCTGAAAGCAATGCATAGACCCGCAGCAACCGCGCGGAGGTCGTTCAGGTAGCCGCGCAGATTGGGTGTCCAGCTTGGTACAAGCAGTGCAATTTGGTCATGGTCTTTGCGCCATGCTGCATGGCTGATTTCAAGGTTTTCGGTGATACGTGGCGCTACGCCACATGAACTGGCATTTGGCAGAACTTACTCTGGAGAACTATGTGAGTTTGGAGAGCCTGTTTTTGCTTACGTTGTGCCGGCTACGAAGGCCTCAGCAAAATGGAGGAGGATGATTTTTCTTGGAAAGGCTGATGCTCAGAACAGTTACGTTTTGTTTGATGGCCAGGCACTTGTGCTTTCAAGAAATGTCAGAAGAATCAGCACAGCGTGGAGATCACACATGGCTTACTATTTGCATTGCAAATGTTTTTCATGGCAATACAAAGCTGGATTTGGTGCTCGCATTCTTCCCACCATGAAGAAACCAATTCCGAAGGCGGTTGAGTTTGACCTTCCACTTGGCCCCATTGAGGATACAAAATTTTACGACAAGGATGCAGATGATGTCATCAAGCATGCAGAAGAGGAAAAGAAAACAGAACAAGAGCAGTTGATGATGTTTGAAAATGATCCTCTGAGGGTTGCCTTGCGTGAAAGATTGGGGGAAGGAGCAGCAGCTGAAGTTCAGGAGGAGTTTGATGATGGTCCTGCAATGCCGATGTCAAGTGTTCCTTTGCAGGTTGATGCACCGGTTTCTACAGCGATGCAACAACAAGTGGATGATCCAGGATTGATGGTGCCAGTTACACCACCCAGGACCTATGAGGTGATCGATAGCCCCAGAATGTCTCCTGTTACTCGTCCTTCAGATGAGGCCAGTGAGGAATCATCGAAGAAGCAGCGCACTGAGGAATCCAAGAAACAAAGGATTCATCAATTGAAGTTGGAGTATGAGCAAAGGCTCAGCGCTGTTCGAGTGGCCTACAAGGAGTATTTCACCATGGACGATTACTCCACTGATTTGGATGTTGAGGGAGACATGGAAGATGATGTTTGGTCCGGTGAGGAAAGCATTTGCCTTACTGGAATTCCAATGGAGCTTTGGTCTGATGCCCCTACAGACCACCCACCAGAAGAACCAGCACAGTGGGTGGACGACTTGGCCGACAAGGTTGAAATTCAGCGTCTCTGCAACATTCAGGTGCTGGTGGCAGCAAAAGATTTCTCAGGTGAAGTAACTGGAAGTTTGACAACAAAGTTTGCCCGGGATTGGCGTTTGAAGAATTTTGGAGCAGGTTCAAATAGCTGCAAGAAATGGATGAGGAGATCACGTTTTGTGGCGCGGGAATTCGCCAACACCCGTCGCCTTGACACTTTCAGTCCTGCTACAGGAGCCCATACATCGAACATCTTACCATTGAAGTATTTATGGATGAAAAACATGGCCGCTGAATTGAAAGCCGATGGGGATTATTCAGTGGTTATGGGTGCGTTGGATGTTCGAGATGTGTTTTTGCAGGTTGAACAGGATGAAAAGGTTTTGGTCCATTTGCAGAATGAGCCCTTCATTATCATGCGTAATCTTCCTGGGCAACGGTTGGGGGCGAAACAGTGGTATTTGCATTTGAGAGATTTTTTGGAGAAAACCCTGGGATTTGAATTTTGTCCGGAACAACCATGCCTTGCTCGTACAAGAGATGCAGTTATCATGATCCATGTGGACGATATTCTGTATGTTGGAACAAAGCAGTTTTGGGATGGTTCATTCTTGAAGGAAATGAAATCCAAGTTCACGGTGAGTCATGAACAACTTGAAGGTCCAGGCAGTAGCATCAAGTTTCTCAGGAGAAAAATGGTTGAGACAACAGATGGACTGGTGCTCATGCCAGGAACTACAGTGGAGCGAGTTGTCAATGCATTCGAGAGTGCATTTGGCTCAGCACGTTTGCAAAAGGTTCCAAGTGACTCTGGTATCCAGCTCACAGACACTTCGCCACGACTGAATGACAGGGATTCAAGCATGTTTCGTTCAATCATTGGCCTATGTTTATACATTGGACGTGAGAGACCTGACCTCATGTACACGATAAAGGAACTTGCTTCTCACATGTCATGTCCAACGGTTGCAGCATTGGGACGTTTGCGTAAGGCGTAAGATGATTGGATTTATGAAACAGGTTGGAGACATTGGAGTGAAACTTTGTTATCCAGAACCAGGAGTTGGCAAAGTCAACACAGCAGCTGAGTGTGAGTGGATTTTGGAGAGTTTCAGCGATGCCGACTGGAACGCCAACAAGACCACGAGGCATTCTACGTCTTGTGGGGTCCATTTCATCAACAACTGTTTCATGTATGCCAGCAGCCGTAATCAGAAAGTGGTGTCCCTCAGCAGTTGCGAAAGTGAACTTCATAGCTTGGTAAGTTGTGCATGTGATGGTATTTACATCAGAGCTTGTGCAATGTTCGTGCTAAATGGGGTTGTAGAACATTTTCAATACACTGACTCAAGTTCGGCACGTCAAATCGTGTGTCGACAAGGATGTGGCAGAGTGAGGCACGTTTCTGGGAAGTTGCTTTGGGCACAAGAGAAAACAGCAGACAAATCCTTCTCGCTTCACCCTGTGGCCACACTTCACAATGTAGCAGATATCGGAACAAAGACCCTATCACGACAAAGGCTCTTTTACCTCTTGCATTCATGTGGATTGGTGTATGGAGTTGATTTTTCAGATGTTGGTGAGAATGAGTTTTCACTGGTCAATGAAAGGCTGGTCAATGCGCAGCAGCTGAAGAAGATCTCCAAAGCGATCCTACGCATGGGTCTAGCAATGGGAATCACGGAGGGCCTTGAGTCTAGTGGTGCAATGGCTCAACAATGCGGCAACAATGAGATCCAGGTCAACAAATTTCCATGGATGTTTGCATGTGTGGTTTTCCTTATTTGCATGGTGGCTTTTACAGCTTTCTGGAGGAGATTCCACAGGTTTTTGAAGGATTGGGATGATCGAATGAAGAGACTGGAAAGCGATGTGGATTCAGCCCAAGTTCAATTGGGAGACCATTATGAATATGCAGCACATCTTTCAGAACGTATCGATGGCTTAGATGTGAGATGTGAAAGCATCGATGAAGCTTCGGATGCGCAAGCAGCTCAGGTTTCAACTCTTGAGGAGGAGATGATGGAATCTTCCCATTCGACAGAGGAAGTACTGGACTGCATAAGGTATGGACTTATGGAACTGGGAGGATTTGTTAGGCACACTTTTCTTTCCAGGGAGCAACGATCCCACATGTTTGTGCAGGAGAGAGCAAACATGGTACTTTGGAATTTGCGCAACCAAGCAGATACAACGGATGTTGCAACGCAAAACAATGGTGAAGGAGGAGAAGAAGAAATGAGAACAAATGATCCAGAAGTTGAACCCGAGTCTCACGTCTCCCCTGGACGCATTACAGCCTTGCTGGAGAACGTGAGACGTGATTTGAACATAGCGCTTCAAGCAGAAAGATGGACAGAAAACAATCAACTACAAGGTGCAGTGAACATTCTTTTGGACGCTGCGAGTGGTCCAAGCCCAGAAGGACTATCAATGAGAGTTTTGAGGGATGTGAGAAACATTTTTCAGAGACTATTTCGCATTCACAGGAACAGAGGACTGGAAGAACGCAGAGACCGTTTTAGAGTCTATGTCGAAGACATTAACTCTTTGATGCAATGATGGAGAAGGAAGACTGGGACAGAAATGTTTTTTCAGCAAAACACTGCTGAACATGCGTTGGAAGTGGAAAATTGGAATTAGAGTGATGCACTCAAATCCCAAAGGAGGAGTGCAAAGAATTTCAGAGCCTACTCATGTCCCAGATTGCAAGGATGACACAGCACAAATCGAGATGAGTTAGATGTCTTGTGTCACATGTGAGCATCATGAAAAGCATGATTGACTCGTTACTCGTTAGGCCCTTTTGGCTGGAAAACAGTTGCGTGATTTTCGCTCATTGCTTCGCACTATCCTATCCAGCCGCTTAGCAGAAAACCAATCATGATCCAACCAGATGGATCCAACACACGTAAGGCTGGACATCGAATGTACAGATGCCGAATGAGACATCAAAATCTCCAACCAGATACTCCCCCGATATGGTGAAAAAAAATTGGTCGCGCCGCTGATTGAAGTCGAGGTAGTTGATCGTTGTGTTGTGAATTTTGGACGTCATGATATTGATGGTTTCTAGGATCAAGGAGTTGAGACAAGAAACTACAATACGCAACACAACAGTACACAACACAACAATACACAACACAACAGTACACAACAGTACACAACAGTACACAACAGTACACAACAGGACATTACAGCACACTGCACTAAACTACATTACGCTACATTAATTGCACCACACCACAACTACAACTGTAACCGCAACTACATTACGCTAACTACACTACATTACAACTACAACTCCACTACACTACAACTACAACAACACTACACCACACCACATCCAGCAGTTGTGGGTTAGGTGACCACTGCAGCCACCGCAACCACTCCAACTCCAGCCACCTTTCGGCCCATCAGTGGGTTCGCCCTGCCATCCATGCATCGCAACAATTTACCTCTCTTTTCATGCCCTATCTTTGAAACTTCAGCCACCGCCTTGCGAAGTACTACTAGTATTAATGACCAAGGATCACTTAAAAACTTGCGGCGCGTTCTGCGTCCATCAGACCTTTGGATCCTTTGTATCGGTTTGGTGCGTGAAAGGCACAAGTTTTGCGTCCTCAGCTGGGAAGTTTCAAGCCATGACAGGTGAAGTTCAGGATTGAGACATCACACCATACATTGACTATCTAGGATGCGATCTTTTGAACATAAAATTATTGCTAGATATCAGCTTCATCCAACTCCAAACATAGATTCCTAACTGTGTTCGCTGGTTGCCCTTGACATTGCTTGCGTTGGTGCCGCACGTCTTGAGAATGGGTTCAAATTTCAAATTAAGTTGTTTTACATGCCTCAAATTTTTTAAAGAGGCGACCCTTTCAGTGAACCAGGCGATGAAATGAAAATTCATTGTTTTATTCAGCAAATCTCATCATTTTTTCGCACAGTTCCCGAGAAAATTGCATCAACCACATGGCATCAAACGATGGTTCGTCTACCTCAGCAGGGTGCCCTAGCTGTGCTGGGGTGTGCCACAATTTCCGATCCAACTGTGTTGTTCTGATGCTGTGTTTTCATGGTGCAAACATGTTGGGACATACGGAGATTCTTGACAAATCACGAGGATTTCCATTCGATGTGACCGCGAATGTCAAAATTTGGTTCAACTTCTTGCATTTTTTTACTTGGTTGATCCGATTTTTTTTTCTTTCTTTCCTTCCTTCCGACTTTCCTTCTGTCTCTCTCATCATTCAAGTGGGGACTGCATCAGTTCACACAATTTATGCCAATTACCGATAAATTTATGCACCGTGTTGCAACGTAATCTGACACGGGATTCTAGTTGATGTTGATGAAGTCGAACACCTTGACATCGTCATTATGGGGAAAAAAACATATCCCAAAATATCTTTGGAAACATCTTTCAAATCGGAAAAACATGCACCGCAAGAACCCCTTTTGGGTTGGCACTCTGGGTTGCAGCCCTGTGTCGCAACTTGCAACCAACCTCCCAAGCAAGTTAAACATGTCTAAGATTTGCAGTCCACTTTCAATAAACCTTGCCTCTGGTTTCAGATTCGCCAGCAACCACTCCATTGGACAGGGGGGTCATCAAACGCGAAATAGACAATCGAGATGCCAACCATACTGGAGGAAATCCACACACACAGTAATTAATACAATTCCAACTTTTAGACCTTTTAGCCGCAGAAGTGATGCACTCCTGCAGGCAAATTTCAAGGTCGCGTTTGACATATTGTCAGTATTGTACGTAGATGCATCTTTTGGAACAGTTTTTTTTAGCTGACCAATGTCAAGGCAGACCATGCAAACGTCAGAGCAGTTTTCCAGCAGTTGGATTCCACGGGATTCTCAGCTGCAACGGTGCTGCCATGAATTCGTTGGGGTTTCGGGTCGGCGGGTCGTTGTCTCGTTGTTCTCAGGACGTGGAACAGTGCAGAAGGATGAACTGATGTCTATTCTATCTGGCATTGGAATCACTGATCGAGAGCTGCCTGGCAAAGTCGTGAAGTTTCGGCATGCTAAACCTGGGTCCATGTTTGCGAAATCTTAAACTTAGACATGTAACACATACCTCAGAAAAAAAACAGACATGACAGATTTATAATGAATTGCAAGGCTTGGGTTGAATGAACAATAAAAACTGTCTGCCACAAAGCAGGAAAGTATCATATTGTCATCGCTCACTCAAAACGTATCATATTGTCATCGCTCACTCAGTCAATCACAACCGGTTTTGCCATTATCACCCACTTGCAACGTGTGGTATTTCATTCATCAGCTGAGGCTGGCATTGCTGCTTCAAACTGCAGATTCTTGGCTTTGGCTTGGGAATGTTTGCACTGTTTGAGGCCTAGAATTCAGCCAGGCTGTGGTTCAGATTTTGTTCCTCACTGGTTTCTGATTTCAAGATCTGCAAACTGAAGAAAGATGGTCGGCTGTCGGTCGATTTAAGGACATGTTTCAAGATCAAAACGTCCAAAGCGTTCAATACTCGCAATTCCTTCACTGGGTTTTCGCACCGTCCAAAACCGACCGTGAGAGTGGTCATGGAGCCGGCATCTCATCGCACCTTGACAGAAGTGATGCCAAACTTTTGACAGAACTGGAGGAAACCATGTGGAGCAACTGATTGTATATATATATATAATAGTAATAATCATAATAATAATAATTTATATGTATAAACACTTGAAACGGTTGCGACTGCCGAAAAGTTCTGAGATATTCCAAGTCTCTCCGCAACTTTCAACGTTTTTCGTGCTTGCGACTGCAAAAGATCGCGCCTAAGGGAGCTCGGTGTCTTGCCGCCAGGTGGTCGCTTGGCGGTTCACATAGCCATGGGGCCGCGCAGTTCAGGGGGACTGCGTGATATGTCCCCAGCCACGGAACATGACCCATGACTGCGTGGATGATTTATTCAACATGGTGATTCATCAGGTGCTTATTTACCTGATTTATCTGATGATTCAGCTTTTAAACATGGCCATGGCTTCCATAGCGAAGTGTTGGATGATTGGATGACCAGAGGTCCAGTTTTGGCTGGAAAGGTGATCACACTCTTGGCACCACAAAAAACTTGTTGAATTCTGAGGCTGCGAGGAAGCGGAGGCTTGGCGATCTGGGTACCAAAGGTTCTCGCTTTTGCAGATGAGTTTCATCCATCAAAACATGCTGAAGTCTGAGACTTGAGAACTCCATGATATCTTTGATATTGTTTGATTGGAAGTTCAGGCTTGAGGGTCTCCGTCTTCCTGTTTTTTTCTTCAACAAATGCGGTTGTATTGCATTCTGGGTGCTGCAGGAACGACCCATGTTTGAGCCATTGCCATGTTTAAATGATGCTTTAAGACTTTAAGTTGATATGACACCGAAAGTTAACACGTCTAAGTGTTGCGAGTTTATACACTATGAACAGGGACCGGACAATAATTGTTCTGGAGAGGGACAAAGCGTGATTTTGGGAAGATTTATGGTGCTATAGGAAATAGGCATTGTTCCGACAAAGCAGCAACTTGAGAAATATGTTGGTATACTATATATATATATGTATATGTATGATACCCATGAATGTGTAGATGATTCCAGCAGGGGGGTTGCATTCAACGACATCTTTTTGAATGCAGCCCTGCTATATTGAGGTGAAAATTTAAGAATGGATCCCCCTTGTTTTAAATTCTTATTTTCCATGTGCGACTCTCAGTATTTTCGGCATGTAACAAAAATGATGGATTTCTCCCCCAATCAGCTATTTGTTCAGGATGTTCACATCACTGGCCGGTGGAATTGATCATCGAAATAGATGAGTTGGATGCATTCCTGTTTACCGGTAGGTCCAAAGATCAAACCTCTATCACAGATCCAAGAAAAACACCGATTGGTTTTGAGATTTTATGGATTCATGACTCAATACCAATACTTCTTGGGCTTCTGTACATGACTTGTTGCTTGCTGCAAGCTCATGTGAGGTTGACAAAGCTCGGCAAGAGCAGGAGGCGAAGGAAGACATGCTGTGGGAAAAACTGTGGGATCGATGAAGAAGTGGTGAAATCAACCGCGAATCGTTTCACCATGTTTCACCGTTGTCCTGTCCATCTGGCTGGACGAGTTGGTCTCACTGTTTACGACCGGGCAAATGCCACCAAGTCGTTGAAAATCCAAATGGGTCCCATGGATTTCACTGAGACTTGAGACTTGAAGCGTCCAATGGACAGCGGCAGAGGTCTCAACGAGGTTTTTCCCTTGTATTCCAAGTGATGTTTGTCCACCTTTTCTTTCACACAAACGCATACTTTTGTCCAGTTTCTTTGCGTGTGCGTTTTCCACGTTTTCCACTGTACCTATCCTTTTTTCCTTTCTTGCCGTGGCTGTCAACAGCACCAGTTGCGGTCCGGTACATTCCTTGTTTGATCAGTTGAACCAGTTAGACCGGGATATGTATGTATGTGTATATATATATATACTTGAATCTTTTTGGGTGGATGGCTACTAATTCTGACGTCCAAAAAAGTATGAAACCACTATCGTATCATCATATTACTTTGTAATATGTTACAATCAGGACTATACAGTGCTGATTTACACTATACAACTCATCTATTGTCATCTTCAGCGCAGTTCTGTTGCTGGCCTCCAGAGATGGTTCCCAATTCCACCTGAGTCGCGTTGCTCGTGTCGATGGCCTTCATGATCGACCACCGGAAAATCACCAGAGCACTGGGAACACCTGTTTTGCACTAGATGATTTCTGACAGTTTTTCATGGCCACATCTCTATCGAGGGCGAAATAGCCGACTTCCCAATCTGCAGTTGGTTTCAGCATCTATTTTTCCCTTTGAGCTTCAAACGGAAGGATCTTTACAGACAGGACAAGTTTGGTTGCGCTCAGTGGGTTTCCCGAGGGGTCAACACGACGCATCGTCTTGGCGAAACGCTCAAGTGGATCGGATTAAAATTGATGACAACTCATCCCAAACACTCTCCAGTATGATCACGTTGATTTTCAAACAAAACAGCTTGCAAACCGTTTCAATTTGTTATTTTGTTGTTTTGTCAGATCTTGAACAAAATCAGCAGCTGCCGTTTTCCCTTTTTTCCCCGCTTTCCCACGATGTCATGCACCGTGTCTCCGCGGCGGCTCTCCTGCTATGTTGGACCTTGGCTCCGATCCTGCCCAGTGCGAACTCGTCCTGGGGTCGCTTTGCAGTGATTCCTCCAGTGTCCAATCCCCGCAGCCGGCAGAATGTGGAGGCCGCGCGGGAACTGGAAGAGTTCCTGGAAGAGCATGCAGTTCCGGCGCCGGACGCTGATCTTTTTTTTGGGTTTCACGCTGTTTTTTTTTTGCTTGGCTTTTCAAGATGAGGATCCTGTGGCAATTTGTGGATCACCCACAGAGGGGTGAGGATATTTTTTTAGGCGGTGCAAAACCAGCAAATGATGTTTTGGTTGATATCTCCATTGAAGAATTATGTTATAGTAACCGGCTAGCACTTAGAATACTAATCATTGTTTTTTTTTCTAATAGGTCTATTAGTTACATAATTTTTCCTGGGTGAAAACAATATTCTAAGTGCATATCCACAGACGATGCACATAGAATATAAACCTTGTAAAGATGTGCTGAGTTGATCATGAATCAAACCATCATGATGCATGGCGATGTCCGCGCTGTTTACTTTAGATTTCACTGATCAACGATTTGCTTGGAGAGTCTTGGGATTTTGATAAGGCAAATATGTATATAAATATATACCCCCATATTCTATGTGGATAAATATTCTATGTGGATGACATTCCAGGAATAGGTTTTGCTATGTATTTTCCATATTCTTAGTGGCACCTATTTATTTTTAATATTCTATGTGCCAGCTTATACCCAATTTTGGTTTGTATCCACAATATCCCCATCACACCCAGCATTTTTTTTCACCCGCGATCAGGAAAAGATAGAGTCTCGCTGGCACTTTTGGCTGCCATGGGATGTGACGGGAAAGCTCAACACCCTGCGCTGTCCTTTGTCCATTCGCATGGTAGCACTGGATGCGCATCCGTCGGTAGAGCTGGGGAAAACATCATGGAGTGCAGCAGATGCAAGTGAATTGGCGAGATGGATTTGCGCTAAGGTCGGAGGATTTTTTGGTTCTGAAGAAGATCATTGTCCTTGGTTGTATCCCAAATCGATTGGATGGAACAGAGGTGGAACCTACAGAAAAACTGTTCCAAACATGGGAATGGTGATGGGTCACGGTCACCACTGGGTGCCCCAAAATTGCAGCCTGTAACTCAAAAGGATGCACAGTTGAGGTCCCGAAAGGGTTTTGGTGCCTGTTCCAAACCCTGTTCATGATACATTTGACATTCCCAGCACCAGCCGGCAGTTTGGTGTTTTGCGGCTTTTCCCAGTTTTTGCTTCTGACTCCGAATCCCATGATGTTTTACCAATTTCTTGTTCTTTCTGACCAGATGTCAGTGGGTGAAATATGGTGAAACCACATGAAATCAGCATCTTGTTCCTGGCAATTGCCCAAATTTTGGTATGAAATCCCCCCAATTTTTCCCAACCTCAGCATCACCCTGAGGTGCCTTGGGCCCGCGTCCGTTTCGCCCGGCATCTCACGGGCAACGCTGAACCGCCGCAGTCCTGCCACGTCTGCCTCCGGCGGCGCCGAAACGGCGGCTTCGGGGAGGATCTGTCGTTGGCGCTGCGCAGGGCGCTGGCAGTGCAGCTGGAGGAGCTCCAGGGCTGGCGGCCGGAGGTGAAACGCAGTGAAGCTGAATTGGAACTGCATGTGATGTAGCTTGGACATGGATTGAGAGTGAAAACATGAGGGATTGTTAGGGTTAGGGGATGAAGTTGATGGTTGCCATTTTCTTTTTTTGGTTGGGGTTGCATTGGGAAGTGGCTTGGGTTTAAGCAAAATTATCAAGGCACGATCCAGACAGGGTATCTTTTCCACTCCACCAAGTCTTTAACTGCTCAAGCACGTTTGACGATGCAAGCATGCACGTGTATACCCTATCCCTCATGGACAACCTATTGTCATTTTGTCCCAACTATGGAAGCTATCTTGCATCCCTGCTATTTTCCCCCTATCACCAAAATGGAAATGGCTTAAACCTTGGTACCCTGGTTTTCATCAAATTTAGCTGGTAAGTGGATGTTCATCCCCCAACTCACATGCGAAAAATCATAGGTGTTGAAGTATCCCCTGTTCCAGTTGCCACTCTTGGTCCCATAGTTCCTACGTGCTGTTGCATCCCTGATTCTTGTCAGCTCAGGTTAGGTTTGGATGGCCGCATCTTGCTGGAGGTTCCCCTGCTGGTGCAGCGCATTGGCCTGTTGGGTGGCTTGCAGCAGCCGGGCATGAAGCAAGTCGAAGCCTGGGCGGTGGCAAAATCGTTGGACATCCAACCAGGTGGGGAAGGGTGATTTTTTTGCCATAAAAATCGGGAAACAATTTGGATTTATCCTCCACATTCCTCCACCATATTGACATAGACCTTGAAAATAGCCAGCAGGGTCTATGTTAATTTGGGGGACTGAACCAATGACTGGCTGACATTTTTTGAAGTCCGAATTCATCGAAATTGACGTCTGAACTCAATTCATATATGAAGTTGCTGAAGATGCTGGGCGTTATCACAATCTGCATTGATTTTGTCGTATGGTTCTTTTGGTATTGTGGTTATATCATGTTATATCAAGGTATATATATATAACAGATACAGGCAACAATACATCTATACATCTATAGATCTATAGATCTATAGATCTATAGATCTATAGATGCATAGATGCATACATGCGTACATGCATGCATACATACATGCATACATGCATACATGCATACATGCATACATGCATACATGCATACATGCATACATGCATACATGCATACATGCATACATGCATACATGCATACATGCATACATGCATACATGCATACATGCATGCATGCATGCATGCATACATACATACATACATACATACTGACTCACACACACACATATATATATACATACATAATATACATACTGCAGATATTGCAAGACACACACACATAAATACATGTGTTTCCTGCAACAAAAGCACTGCCACCAATTGCGCCCTTTGTCCAATGATCACATCACCAGGTGACGTGGTACTGGATCCCATGTGCGGCAAGGGCACCTTGCTGGCGGAAGCTGCCATTTGGTGGCCTGAGGGACGCTACATTGGTTGCGAAACCCGGCAAGAACTGGGGATGGGCAAAAATGAACGTCATCAGCAAAAATGTGGGTTTTAATTTGGTAAACACTTGGATATATTGTATATTGTATTATATTTATAAATACAGTAAATAATCTAAGCATCGCACATACCAATTTGACTAGCAAAGACTTCGAAAGAAGCAGCAACGAAAGTGCAGATTACTGTAAAAGGTGAAAAAATGAACTTAAGTGCAGCAAGAACAAGCACTAAACTGGCAAAGACTTGGATTTAAGCTAAGAGAGGGGATTTAAGTGGATCCAAGGAACGCACATCCGATGGAAGCAGAAGGGAATTCAATCAGATGGGTAAGTTCATCAGCAATGGCACTTGGATGATATCAGGAACTATGCAACCTTCATGTGGGGTAAAATCTACGGGTATTTTCTCTCAGTATGCTGGGAAACATAACCTGTAAACTTCAGACAAGCAACAGTTCTTGGTTGGCACTTTCAAATGTTCCAAGTTTAACTTCCATCGCAAGCCAGGACACGGACGCCCTTCAGCTCGAAAGCTGCCGCGAGAACCATCGCCACCTGCGAGTGGAGGTGGAAACACACCTGGCAGATGCCTCCTTCGAAGATGGTCTGCCGATCCCCAGTTGCTCGGTGGATAAGCTCATGACGGCCCCCCCCTGGGATCGTCAGTTCCAGGCCGCAGGTGGCGTGGAACAGCTGTACCCCAAGATGCTGCGGGAGTTTCAGCGGGTACTACGGCCCCATGGCAGGCTGGCATTCTTGCTGAACTTGCCGGCGCTCGAGGCGATTCGACCCTGGCTGGGGAACTGGACCACACAGCAGTGTCGCTTTTCCATGACGCGTCACACTGTTGGAGTTCTACTGCTGGCGCAGCAGGGAGATGGTGAAACGTTGATCTGCGACAGCTGGCGCAACAAAGACTTGCGGCTGCTGCGCGGTCTGTGGACCAAACAACGGGCGGATGAACGACCCTGGCTCCGTCCGGCCAATGAGAGAGTGAAAAAAAAGCGCACAGCCGTGGGGGGGTGAATATACACACAAGTGTGATCATGTATTTATGTATGTATAGAATATAGATATATGATCTGTGATATATATATATATATGTATATATATAATATTATATATTATGTGTGTGCATATGTATGCACATACATTGTATAGATGCACGCAAAAGCATGCTAAACATATGCATACAGATCGTAATGGTTGCGTGAGTGAAGAGTTGATGTGTGCTTTTGCTTTCAATAAAAACATCATACTCTGCATTCTGAGGGGCGGTTTTGACTACTCCAGGAAAGGGAGATGGATAATTCGGCCTTGAATCGAAAAAGCCAGCAAGACACATATCAAACCCTTCGGAGGGAAAATTGTATCGGGAAGATGTCAAATTCCTTTCTGACGGTGTTTGGCTCAGTACAGCACAGTACTGTACAAGGAATGCCAGAAAGCGGATGAAGGACTCATGCAGGTCAGATATTGTCTCAAGCAACCAGCGTCATGCAATGCAGCAATCGGAAGGAGTTGCCTCATAAAGCTCTTAGGGAATCTCATTCATTCACTTGTCAACAAAAGTCTTCAGAACGTTTGAGCGCACGTGGACCAACATGGCAGTCTCAGGGCTGCTTCAGTGTTGCCATGCCGACTGACCATTGGAAGTTTGACCACCTGGTTGACGCAGATGAGGAGGTGACACCTGCAGCAACGGTCAAGGCCAAGGTCGCGACCAAGGCTGCCTCGCAAGGTCCAGAGACAGCTAATGTCAACCCTGGATTAATAAATTTAAGTATTAGATGAAATGACTATTGGAGGAGTACCCCCCTAATTAATGTCAACCATGGTTTAGCAAAATCCGGGGTTGACAGCTACTAGAAGAAACAGAATCCTGAGGCCCAAGGCCAGACAACCCGTAAAAGCTGCAGCGGGAACAACGTGACCTGATTGGTCCAACGCCGCCCCTGCAAGGCCATGGATTGGCGACGCTGAGCCACCGCAGGAGACTTGGGCATTTCCGGGACAGGGGATTTCACTGGGAACAAAGGGGCGGGAAGTAGAAAAAAATGGGATGTAACATGGTGTAATTTCACTGGGGCGGGAGGTAGAGAAAAAAATGGGATGTAACATGATGTAACCATGTAACTAAGGACTCATTGTCAATATCTATATAATTTAAATTCGAGGGAAAAGTGAGTTCGGCGGGGTATGGACTGAAGCACACAATTGATGAGGTAGAAAATCGCATCCTCATAGAACCTGATCCAGTTTGTTTTGTCAAGAAAGGTGGCAGAGTTTTGCCCCAACCGTATCTAAGATTTGGATAGATTTGGGTTGATGAGGACTTCCAAACACGCACTTTTTCGTCGGGCACGGCCCACTTAGGTGTTTTTGATACGAGGCACGCGGCACAGCCCATCCCTTGCCCAAATCGATCTACCGCAGGATCCAATCAAGGTGTCACTGGCGGGAGATCCATGACATATCATGACATCTTGCAAGTGGGGATTGCTTTCGTGGGTGAATGATCGCAAATTCTCGAAGCAACACATTTTTCACATCTTTTAAAACAAGCTGCAAAATGCCGGGACCATTTACCACTTTTTCCCACATTTCTCACATGATCTTGCAGATCTGAACACAACGAACTACAGGTTACAGTGGGTTACAGGTTGATGGAGGTGTGCTTCCTCACCTCAGGTGCTGAGCTGACAGTCCTTGCTGATGAATTTGAAGGAAAAACTGCCAAGGCTGTGAAGCAAGTCTTGGCAGTTAAGATTGATGTCACCGTTTTTAGGCAAAGACTCTTTTCAGAAGATGGTTCCGAGATTCCGGATGATGCGATTTTTGCGTCGGCTCCGGTGAAGCTTATGATTGTGATCTTGGATTTTTTCCAAACTGATGCTCAGCACACCCAACGCATGATCTCTGCATCCATCAACAATGATTTGATTGAACTTGAGAGTTTGCTGAAAAAACCATTGAATCCAAATGTGAGAGACGAACATGGCACAACACCGTTGCACTGTGCCGCAGAAAGAGGACATGTTGAAAGCCTGCGGTTGTTGATTGAAGCAGGTGCTGAAAAAGATGCACGAGACCAAGGACCTGAAGGGATGATGCCATTGCAAGGTGCAACGCCGTTGTTCATCGCAGCACAGGAAGGCCATCTTGATGTCGTTCGACATCTGGTGGAAGTTGGTGCCCACAAAGATCAAGCAAGGAAGGATGGCGCAACGCCATTGTTCATCGCAGCTGAGAACGGCCATCTTGGTGTCGTTCGTCATCTGGTGGAAGTTGGTGCCCACAAAGATCAAGCCACGAACGATGGCGCAACGCCATTGTTCATCGCAGCACAGCAAGGCCATCTGGACGTCGTTCGTCATCTGGTGGAAGTTGGTGCCCACAAAGACCAAGCCGCGAACGATGGCACAACGCCATTAATCATCGCAGCTGCGAACGGCCATATTGATGTCGTTCGTCATCTGGTGGAAGTTGGTGCCCACAAAGATCAAGCCACGAACGATGGCGCAACGCCATTGTCCATCGCAGCTGAGAACGGCCATATTGATGTCGTTTGTCATCTGGTGGAAGTTGGTGGCCAAAATGAAGCAACCATGGATATTGGGGTAACAGCCTTACATGCTGCGGCAGAAATTGGCCATGTTGAAATTGTTCGTTTTCTGATTGAAAGAGGAGCAGATGGTCACGCAACTACAAGCTGTGGAAGGACTGCTCTGGATCTGGCATCTCAAGGCGGTCATTCTGAGGTGGTCCGTTTCCTGGCAAAGATTGAAAGAGGTGCAGATGGTCACGCAACTACAAGCTGTGGAAGGACTGCTCTGGATCTGGCATCTCAAGGCGGTCATTCTGAGGTGGTCCGTTTCCTGGCAAAGATCCGGAGCGAATCGCCAAGCAAAATTCCAAGGCTTGGTTGAGAGACATCATGTGAGAGCAAAGAAGTTCCAGGAGCCGGCTCACCTTGGTGGCTTTTAAAGACAGACTTGTCAACAAGGAATTCCAAAAGATGACCCTTTCCTCAAACGTCTGTGGAGATGGTTTCTGTGATGCCCAAATATCATAGGCTTTTTGCAAGTCGCCTGCATCAATTCCTAGACCCAACTCTTTTTGGAAGCTTGAGTTTGGTGCAGAACACATGTCTCGGTGGTATTTAGAGGAAAAGTATTGAGCTTGTTGCAGTGATCTTGCTCCCATCTACTTCTATAGTGGGTCCAATGTTCGAACCAAACACGATTGCCTTTCAGTCTTTGATCGTACTGGTTGCTCCAAATTTCTTGGGACTAAGTGCCACAGGGGAAAATGGATTCATGTGACCCCTTACCCCAATGCTCCATGGTGCTGGAATATTTACAAGCAAACTTCCCCCCCAAATAGCCCAGTTATTTACGTCAACATTCATCATGGAGCATATAGGATAGTTATATCCCCGCAAACCAGAAGGTCTCCCCACATTACTATGTATATATGCTCATAGACTGGTTGGTGAAATCCCATTAAATGCCATTAAATCCCATTAAATTGCTGTTAAATTCAAAGAATCCTCCCTTCTTGGTATCTGGGGTGTTAGGTTCCGAAGCCCACACCGACGCAAGGAGGCTGCGGTGCTACCCTGCTATCCGCACCTCTTCCAAATGCTGCGGGCGTGCCTTGGACAGATTTTGCATTGCAAAACATGGAGATTGCACCCAGAAAAAGTGGAAGTTGAAACTTTGAAATCCAGATTTCATCAAGAATCTGGGGATTTATATAATTACTACAAAAAGCAGCCGAAAACGGCTTAACATAGGCAACAAAAGACGCAGAGAACTTGGGAAACCACGAAGGTGCAATGATTTAGTGAGCCTTGGACCATCTGGGATAAAATTGTGGAAAAAGTTAACGGGAAGTTGAAAGATTGGAACCCTAGCTTTGTTTTGTTTCCCATTTTCCCATATGGAGTCTGAAATGATGGACGTTGTTGGGAACTGAGGGAAGTTGAAGGGCCCAAACCCTAGGCCCAGTGGTGAACGAAAAAAACATTTTTCTGTGGCCCATCTTCTAAAAGCATTGCACATGAAAAAACACACAGACACAAATACCCTGAAATTGCCGTTCGTGGGGGACACTGATCATAAGTTCGTGATTGGTTCTGTTAACATTTCCAGAGACACCCATATGGGTCTTACATCTGTGTCCTGACTTCCCAAAAGGACAAAGAAACACAGGTTTCACACCTATATGTGCGGGTAAAGGCCAGGGTTTTCAAACATCACAGCAAAACCAATCCATGAATATGCCTGGGGGCTGTTTCAGAATTAGCATGTATTGTTGGTAGATAGACACAAGTAAGTAGCTGGGACAACCCAAATATATCATATGGTTCTTACCCGTAGCAGCCCCAAAAAGATGTAGAATTTTGTCAAACATCCCAATAAGATAATTCCACCTTTTCTGCATTTTTATCATCTTTCTGGCGTTTATTTCTGGCGTTTAAATAGTCAAGAATATTCAAGAATTAAATATATTCTACTACAGTAATGGAAACAATAGTCGTACATTCAAGATATTCAAGATCTAGTAAAGTCAACTTATACAGCAATAACCAACTTCGCTATAAATCGATGAACTCACTACATCCAGTCATTTTTCCCTGTCTGTCGTTTTTTTCCAAGGTCATGGATTGGCGACCCTGAGCCACCGCAGGAGACTTGGGCATTTTGTCGGGACAGGGAATTTCACTGGGAATTTCACTGGGGCGGGAGGTAGAGAAAAAAATGGGATGTAACATGATGTAACCATGTAACTAAGGACTCATTGTCATTATAATTAGTTCAAATTCGAGGGAAAAGTGAGTTCGGCGGGGTATGGACTGAAGCACACAATTGATGAGGTAGAAAATCGCATCCTCATAGAACCTGATCCAGTCTGTTTTGTCAAGAAAGGTGACAGAGTTTTGCCCCAACCGCATCTAAGATTTGGATAGATTTGGGTTGATGAGGACTTCCAAACACGCACTTTTTCGTCGGGCACGGCCCACTTAGGTGTTTTTGATACGAGGCACAGCCCATCCCTTGCCCAAATCGATCTACCGCAGGATCCAATCAAGGTGTCGGCGGGTGGAAATCTACACATATATCATGACAACTTGCAAGTGGGGATTGCTTTCGTGGGTGAATCATCGCAAATTCTCGAAGCAACACATGTTTCACATCTTTTAAAGCAAGCTGTAAAATGCCGGGGCCATTTACCATTTTTTCCACATTTCTCACATGATCTTGCAGGTCTGAACACAACTAACTACAGGTTACAGTGGGTTACAGGTTGATGGAGGTGTGCTTCCTCACGTCAGGTGCTGAACTGACAGTCCTTGCCCCTGATGAATTTGAAGGAAAAACTGCCAAGGCTGTGAAGCAAGTCTTGGCAGTTAAGATTGATGTCACCATTTTTAGACAAAGACTCTTTTCAGAAGATGGTTCCGAGATTCCGGATGATGCGATTTTTGCTTCAGCTCCGGTGAAGCTTATGATTGTGATCTTGGATTTTTTCCAAACTGATGCTGAGCACACCCAACGCATGATCTCTGCATCCATCAACAATGATTTGATTGAACTTGAGAGTTTGCTGAAAAAACCATTGAATCCAAATGTGAGAGACGAACATGGCACAACACCGTTGCACTGTGCGGCAGAACGAGGACATGTTGAAAGCCTGCGGTTGTTGATTGAAGCAGGTGCTGAAAAAGATGCAAGAGACCAAGGACCTGAAGGGATGATGCCATTGCATGGCGCAACGCCATTGTACATCGCAGCACAGAACGGCCATCTTGATGTCGTTCGTCATCTGGTGGAAGTTGGTGCCCACAAAGATCAAGCCACGAACCTTGGCGCAACGCCATTGTTCATCGCAGCACTGCAAGGCCATATTGATGTCCTTCGTCATCTGGTGGAAGTTGGTGCCCACAAAGACCAAGCCACGAACGGTGGCGAAACGCCATTGTTCATCGCAGCACAGCAAGGCCATGTTGATGTCGTTCGTCATCTGGTGGAAGTTGGTGCCCACAAAGACCAAGCCGCGAACGATGGCACGACGCCATTGTTCATCGCAGCTCAGGAAGGCCATCTTGATGTCGTTCGACATCTGGTGGAAGTTGGTGCCCACAAAGATCAAGCCACGAACGGTGGCGAAACGCCATTGTTCATCGCAGCACAGCAAGGCCATGTTGATGTCGTTCGTCATCTGGTGGAAGTTGGTGCCCACAAAGATCAAGCCACGAACGATGGTGAAACGCCATTGTTCATCGCAGCTGAGAACGGCCATATTGATGTCGTTCGTCATCTGGTGGAAGTTGGTGCCCACAAAGATCAAGCCACAAACGATGGCAAAACGCCATTGTTCATCGCAGCACAGGAAGGCCATATTGATGTCATTCGTCATCTGGTGGAAATTGGTGCCAACAAAGATCAAGCCACGAACGATGGCGCAACGCCATTGTTCATCGCAGCACAGGAAGGCCATTTTGACGTCGTTCGTCATCTGGTGGAAATTGGTGCCCACAAAGACCAAGCCACGAACGATGGCACAACGCCATTGTTCATCGCAGCACAGGAAGGCCATTTTGACGTCGTTCGTCATCTGGTGGAAATTGGTGCCAACAAAGATCAAGCAAGGAAGGATGGCGCAACGCCATTGTACATCGCAGCACAGAACGGCCATGTTGATGTCGTTCGTCATCTGGTGGAAATTGGTGCCAACAAAGATCAAGCCACGAACGATGGCGCAACGCCATTGTACATCGCAGCACAGAACGGCCATGTTGATGTCGTTCGTCATCTGGTGGAAGTTGGTGCCCACAAAGATCAAGCCACAAACGATGGCGCAACGCCATTGTTCATCGCAGCACTGCAAGGCCATATTGATGTCGTTCGTCATCTGGTGGAAGTTGGTGCCCACAAAGATCAAGCCATGAACAATGGTGCAACGCCATTGTTCATCGCAGCACAGGAAGGCCATTTTGACGTCGTTCGTCATCTGGTGGAAGTTGGTGCCCACAAAGATCAAGCCACGAACGATGGCGCAACGCCATTGTTCATCGCAGCTGCGAACAGCCATATTGATGTCGTTTGTCATCTGGTGGAAGTTGGTGCCCACAAAGACCAAGCCACGAACGGTGGTGCAACGCCATTGTTCATCGCAGCACAGCAAGGCCATCTGGACGTCGTTCGTCATCTGGTGGAAGTTGGTGCCCACAAAGATCAAGCCACGAACGATGGCGCAACGCCATTGTTCATCTCAGCACAGCAAGGCCATATTGATGTCGTTCGTCATTGGGTGGAAGTTGGTGCCCGAAATGAAGCAACCATGGATATTGGGGTAACAGCCTTACATGCTGCGGCAGAAATTGGCCATGTTGAAATTGTTCGTTTTCTGATTGGAAGAGGAGCAGATGGTCACGCAACTACAAGCTGTGGAAGGACTGCTCTGGATCTGGCATCTCAAGGCGGTCATTCTGAGGTGGTCCGTTTCCTGGCAAAAATCCGGAGCGAATCGCCAAGCAAAATTCCAAGGCTTGGTTGAGAGACATCATGTGAGAGCAAAGAAGTTCCAGCAGCCGGCTCACCTTGGTGGCTTTTCAAGACAGACTTGTCAACAAGGAATTCCAAAAGATGACCCTTTCCTCAAACGTCTGTGGAGATGGTTTCTGTGATGCCCAAATATCATAGGCTTCTTGCAAGTCGCCTGCATCAATTCCTAGACCCAACTCTTTTTGGAAGCTTGAGTTTGGTGCAGAACAAATGTCTCGGTGGTATTTAGAGGAAAAGTATTGAGTTTGTTGCAGTGATCTTGCTCCCATCTGCTTCTATAGTGGGTCCAATGTTCGAACCAAACACGATTGCCTTTCAGTCTTTGATCGTACTGGTTGCTCCAAATTTCTTGGGACTAAGTGCCACAGGGGAAAATGGATTCATGTGACCCCTTACCCCAATGCTCCATGGTGCTGGAATATTTACAAGCAAAATACCCCCCCAAATAGCCCAGTTATTTACGTCAACATTCACCATGGAGCATATGGGATAGTTATATCCCCGCAAACCAGAAGGTCTCCCCACATTACTATGTATATATTCTCATGGACTGGTTGGTGAAATCCCATTAAATGCCATTAAATCCCATTAAATTGCTGTTAAATTCAAAGAATCCTCCCTTCTTGGTATCTGGGGTGTTAGGTTCCGAAGCCCACACCGACGCAAGGAGGCTGCGGTGCTACCCTGCTATCCGCACCTCTTCCAAATGCTGCGGGCGTGCCTTGGACAGATTTTGCATTGCAAAACATGGAGATTGCACCCAGAAAAAGTGGAAGTTGAAACTTTGAAATCCAGATTTCATCAAGAATCTGGGGATTTATATAATTACTACAAAAAGCAGCCGAAAACGGCTTAACATAGGCAACAAAAGACGCAGAGAACTTGGGAAACCACGAAGGTGCAATGATTTAGTGAGCCTTGGACCATCTGGGATAAAATTGTGGAAAAAGTTAACGGGAAGTTGAAAGATTGGAACCCTAGCTTTGTTTTGTTTCCCATTTTCCCATATGGAGTCTGAAATGATGGACCTTTGTTGGGAACTGAGGGAAGTTGAAGGGCTCAAACCCTAGGCCCAGTGGTGAACAAAAAAAAGTTTTCTGTGGCTCATCTTCTAAAACCCGCCGCACATGAAAAAAACACACAGACACAAATACCCTGAAATTGCCGTTCGTGGGGGACACTGATCATAAGTCCGTGGACCCGGCCCTGCCAACATTTCCAGAGACACCCATATGGGTCTTACATCTGTGTCTTGACTTCCAAGACATACAGGTTTACAGGTTTCACACCTATATCTGCGGGTAAAGGCCAGGGT
This sequence comes from Cladocopium goreaui, assembly GCA_947184155.2. Classification (NCBI taxonomy): domain Eukaryota; class Dinophyceae; order Suessiales; family Symbiodiniaceae; genus Cladocopium; species Cladocopium goreaui. The sequence continues at coordinate 46,570 of CAMXCT020002922.1, forward strand.
TTCCAGTTTCAAACATCACAGCAAAACCAATCCATGAATATGCCTGGGGGCTATTTCAGAATTAGCATGTATTCTTGGTAGATAGACACAAGTAAGTAGCTGGGACAACCCAGATATATCATATGGTTCTTACCCGTAGCAGCCCCAAAAAGATGTAGAATTTTGTCAAAATCCCAATAAGATAATTCCACATTTTCTGCATGTTTATCATCTTTCTGGCGTTGAAGTAGTCAAGAATTAAATATATTCTACTACAGTAATGGAAACAATAGTCGTACATTCAAGATATTCAAGATCTAGTAAAGTCAACTTATACAGCAATAACCAACTTCGCTATAAATCGATGAACTCACTCATACATCCAGTCATTTTTCTCCGGCTGTCGTTTTATCCAAGGCCGTGGATTGGCAACGCTGAGCCCCCGCAGGAGACTTGGGCATTTCCGGGACAGGGGATTTCACTGGGAACAAAGGGGCGGGAGGTAGAAAAAAATGGGATGTAACCGTGTAACTAATCATTAACTAGTTCAAATTCGTGAGTTCGGCGGGGTATGGACTGAAGCACACAATTGATGAAGTAGATTAGCATCCTCATAGAACCTGATCCAGTTTGTTTTGTCAAGAAAGGTGGCATAGTTTTGCCCCAACCGTATCTAAGATTTGGATAGATTTGGGTTGATGAGGACTTCCAAACACGCACTTTTTCGTCGGGCACGGCCCACTTAGGTGTTTTTGATACGAGGCACAGCCCATCCCTTGCCCAAATCGATCTACCGCAGGATCCAATCAAGGTGTCGCGGGTGGAGATCTACACACATATCATGACATCTTGCAAGTGGGGATTGCTTTCGTGGGTGAATCATCGCAAATTCTCGAAGCAACACATTTTTCACATTTTCTTTTAAAACAAGCTGTAAAATGCCGGGGCCATTTACCATTTTTCCCACATTTCTCACATGATCTTGCAGATCTGAACACAACGAACTACAGGTTACAGTGGGTTACAGGTTGATGGAGGTGTGCTTCCTCACCTCAGGTGCTGAGCTGACAGTCCTTGCCCCTGATGAATTTGAAGGAAAAACTGCCAAGGCTGTGAAGCAAGTCTTGGCAGTTAAGATTGATGTCACCGTTTTTAGACAAAGACTCTTTTCAGAAGATGGTTCCGAGATTCCGGATGATGCGATTTTTGCTTCAGCTCCGGTGAAGCTTATGATTGTGATCTTGGATTTTTTCCAAACTGATGCTCAGCACACCCAACGCATGATCTCTGCATCCATCAACAATGATTTGATTGAACTTGAGAGTTTGCTGAAAAAACCATTGAATCCAAATGTGAGAGACGAACATGGCACAACACCGTTGCACTGTGCCGCAGAAAGAGGACATGTTGAAAGCCTGCAGTTGTTGATTGAAGCAGGTGCTGAAAAAGATGAAAGAGACGAAGGACCTGAAGGGATGATGCCATTGCATGGCGCAACGCCATTGTTCATCGCAGCCGAGAACGGCCATCTTGGTGTCATTCGTCATCTGCTGGAAGTTGGTGCCCACAAAGATCAAGCCACGAACGATGGCGCAACGCCATTGTTCATCGCAGCTGAGAACGGCCATATTGATGTCGTTCGTCATCTGGTGGAAGTTGGTGCCCACAAAGATCAAGCCACGAACATGGCGCAACGCCATTGTTCATCGCAGCACAGGAAGGCCATCTGGATGTCGTTCGTCATCTGGTGGAAGTTGGTGCCCACAAAGATCAAGCCACGAACGATGGCGCAACGCCATTGTTCATCGCAGCACAGGAACGGCCATATTGATGTCGTTCGTCATCTGGTGGAAGTTGGTGCCCACAAAGATCAAGCCACGAACGATGGCACAACGCCATTGTACATCGCAGCACAGAACGGCCATGTTGATGTCGTTCGACATCTGGTGGAAGTTGCTGCGCTCAAAGATCAAGCCACGAACGGTGGCGCAACGCCATTGTTCATCGCAGCACAGCAAGGCCATCTGGACGTCGTTCGTCATCTGGTGGAAGTTGGTGCCCGCAACGATCAAGCCACGAACGGTGGCGCAACGCCATTGTTCATCTCAGCTCAGGGCGGCCATCTTGATGTCGTTCGACATCTGGTGGAAGTTGGTGCCCACAAAGATCAAGCAAGGAAGGATGGCGCAACGCCATTGTTCATCGCAGCACAGGAAGGCCATCTGGACATCGTTCGTCATTTGCTGGAAGTTGGTGCCCACAAAGATCAAGCCACGAACGATGGCGCAACGCCATTGTTCATCGCAGCTGAGAACGGCCATATTGATGTCGTTCGTCATCTGGTGGAAGTTGGTGCCCACAAAGATCAAGCCACGAACGATGGCGAAACGCCATTGTTCATCGCAGCAGAGGAAGGCCATATTGATGTCGTTCGTCATCTGGTGGAAATTGGTGCCAACAAAGATCAAGCCACGAACGATGGCGCAACGCCATTGTTCATCGCAGCTGCAAACGGCCATATTGATGTCGTTTTACATCTGGTGGAAGTTGGTGCCCACAAAGACCAAGCCGCGAACGATGGCACAACGCCATTGTTCATCGCAGCACAGGAAGGCCATTTTGACGTCGTTCGTCATCTGGTGGAAATTGGTGCCAACAAAGATCAAACGCAACGCCATTGTACATCGCATGTTGCGTTCGTCATCTGGTGGAAATTGGTGCGATCAAGCATGGCGCAACGCCATTGTACATCGCAGCACAGAACGGCCATGTTGATGTCGTTCGTCATCTGGTGGAAGTTGGTGCCCACAAAGATCAAGCCACAAAAGATGGCGCAACGCCATTGTTCATCGCAGCACTGCAAGGCCATATTGATGTCGTTCGTCATCTGGTGGAAGTTGGTGCCCACAAAGATCAAGCCACGAACAATGGCGCAACGCCATTGTTCATCGCAGCACAGGAAGGCCATCTGGACGTCGTTCGTCATCTGGTGGAAGTTGGTGCCCACAAAGATCAAGCCACGAACGATGGCGCAACGCCATTGTTCATCGCAGCTGCGAACGGCCATATTGATGTCGTTCGTCATCTGGTGGAAGTTGGTGCCCTCAAAGATCAAGCCACGAACGATGGCGCAACGCCATTGTCCATCGCAGCTGAGAACGGCCATATTGATGTCGTTTGTCATCTGGTGGAAGTTGGTGGCCAAAATGAAGCAACCATGGATATTGGGGTAACAGCCTTACATGCTGCGGCAGAAATTGGCCATGTTGAAATTGTTCGTTTTCTGATTGAAAGAGGTGCAGATGGTCACGCAACTACAAGCTGTGGAAGGACGGCTCTGGATCTGGCATCTCAAGGCGGTCATTCTGAGGTGGTCCGTTTCCTGGCAAAGATCCGGAGCGAATCGCCAAGCAAAATCCCAAGGCTTGGTTGAGAGACATCATGTGAGAGCAAAGAAGTTCCAGCAGCCGGCTCACCTTGGTGGCTTTTCAAGACAGACTTGTCAACAAGGAATTCCAAAAGATGACCCTTTCCTCAAACGTCTGTGGAGATGGTTTCTGTGATGCCCAAATATCATAGGCTTCTTGCAAGTCGCCTGCATCAGTTCCTAGACCCAACTCTTTTTGGAAGCTTGAGTTTGGTGCAGAACAAATGTCTCGGTGGTATTTAGAGGAACAGTATTGAGTTTGTTGCAGTGATCTTGCTCCCATCTGCTTCTATAGTGGGTCCAATGTTCGAACCAAACCGATTGCCTTTCAGTCTTTGATCGTACTGGTTGCTCCAAATTTCTTAGGACTAAGTGCCACAAGGGGAAAATGGATTCATGTGAGCCCCTTACCCCAGTGCTCCATGGTGCTGGAATATTTACAAGCAAAATTCCCCCCAAAATAGCCCAGTTATTTACGTCAACATTCACCATGGAGCATATGGGATAGTTATACCCCCGCAAACCAGAAGGTATCCCCACATTACTATGTATATATGCTCATGGACTGGTTGGTGAAATCCCATTAAATGCCATTAAATCCCATTAAATCCCATTAAATGGCTGTTAAATTCAAAGAATCCTCCCTTCTTGGTATCTGGGGTGTTAGGTTCCGAAGCCCACACCGACGCAAGGAGGCTGCGGTGCTACCCTGCTATCCGCACCTCTTCCAAATGCTGCAGGCGTGCCTTGGACAGATTTTGCATTGCAAAACATGGAGATTGCACCCAGGAAAAGTGGAAGTTGAAACTTTGAAATCCAGATTTCATCAAGAATCTGGGGATTTATATAATTACTACAAACAGCAGCCGAAAACGGCTTAACATAGCCAACAAAAGACGCAGAGAACTTGGGAAACCACGAAGGTGCAATGATTTAGTGAGCCTTGGACCATCTGGGATAAATTTGTGGAAAAAGTTAACGGGAAGCTGAAAGATTGGAACCCCAGCTTTGTTTTGTTTCCCATTTTCCCATATGGAGTCTGAAATGATGGACGTTGTTGGGAACTGAGGGAAGTTGAAGGGCTCAAACCCTAGGCCCAGTGGTGAACAAAAAAAACGTTTTTCTGTGGCTCATCTTCTAAATGTGAATTCCATTCTGATCATTCATGTTGTGCTTTTGGACCCTGTCTGCAAATGAACCATTCGCCGACCGATGCCATCACATTTTCACATCTCAATGGGATCATCAGCGGATCCCTTGAGCATAGCAATTTCGCAATGCAACGACCTGCAGGTCGATAAACGCCATGGAGGCATTTGCCACTTGCGTGTGAAAACAGCCGTTTGCACCATTTGCTCTGCCGAACAGCCGTTCACCAGTTGGTAGAGCGGAGCCCTGAACCAGGGCAAAGACCATGCCGATCTGGTCAGAGATGCCACGTCAGTTTGGTCCAAAGCTACGAGCCCAATATGCAGCTGCTAGTGAATATAGCTTGTCCCTTCATGATGACTGCAGTGGATCAGCTGGTGAAATTGACGACCCTGATGCCAGTTACACTGATTGGTTTCAGGTTGACGACGACGACAATCCTGGCATGACTCGTTGGGTGTGCGTAAAAATGTGGGAAGAGTAGTTTTGTGTGGAACGTGATAGCCGAGAACTGGACATGCATGGAATGTCATGGAGATCAGTTTTATGATGCCACGCGACCTGCAAGACACCACACACAACATGGTACATGGGTCTACATGCCTCATGATTCGCAGAGCCCTGTGAAGACGCTCTCATCACAGAAGACTGGAAGGCGAAAGGCGAGACGCCGTCGGCGACACCCTGCCGATCCACCTGATGATTTGATTGGCGACGGACAGGAAGAGACTGCTGAGTCTGAAGTTGCCACCAATGACCCAGTAATTGGTGTGACACCAGCTGGATCAGTGCGTGTGCGGGGACGACCACATCGAGCAGAAGCAATTCAGCCGCGTGTGGATGATCCTATTCAAGCATTGACTGCAGCACTCCAACAACTGGCAAATGGACAGACTAACCGGAGTTCAACCTCTAGTGATTCCTGGATCAGTGCTATGGGACCTCAACGTGGTGTGAAGTTTCGTGGAGGTGCACCACCGCAACCGCCTGCATGGAGCTATTCTGCCTCTGACATTCGTGCTTATGAGAAGTATGAGAGAAAGGTCAAGGTTTGGGAGTTGCAGGTTAAGCACTATATGACTGACGCTGAGGCTGCCCTCACTCTTTTCACTTCCTTGCGTGGTGAAGCTGAGCAGGAATTGGAATTTGTGGATGTCAACACCATCTACCGTAAGGGTGGTGTGGATACCATTCTGAGCCAGTTGAAACAAGCCTTTCAGCAGAAAACAGTGTACGTCAAGCGACAGTATCTGCACGAATATGAGTCTATCGGTAGGTATCCAGGAGAATCACTCCGAGCCTTCATCAATCGATATCGTCGTGCAGAAGCTTCCTTGCGTGCAATCAACATAGATATCAGTCTGACATACGATGATGAGAGTCGCAGTTCACGGTTGCTGGATCGAGCCCGACTGACCACTGAGAAGCAGAGGTTGATTTTGGTAGGTACAGGTGAAGCCCTTTCATTTGATGCCATTCGTGCGGCACTCGTGCTTCAGTTTCCGGAGCACAAGCCGACACCTCCTGTTGCTGGCCGTGAATCCAACAATGCTCCATATCAGCCTAAGGGATCTGGAAAGAATCACCAAGGTTCTACTTCGACTTCCTCATCCTCTACATCCTCAACTGGAGGTGGAAAGGGGAAGGGTTCTGGAAAGGGACCACGAAGAGTGTATCAGACTGAGACTATTCAAGAAGGTGATGAGAATGAGGAACAGGCAGAAGAAGGTGACAACGAAGTCCCCGCTGATGACCAGCCTGAGGAACAAGGGGATCCTGAATGTGAAGACGCAGAAGCAGAAGTACAAGAAGAGGATGCTGCCAATTTGGCTGAAGTTCTCGCCGTCACTGCTCGAAAGTTGGCGAATGTCACACAGGGCAGGAAATACTCAGGTCAGCCAAAGAAGAGCATCCAGGAGAAGAAACGGACTTCGATGTGTGCAGCCTGTGGCATCAAGGGCCATTGGGCTGGTGACCCAGAATGCGAGATGACACCGAACCAGCAGACAGACTCAAAGACTACATCCTCCAGTTTCACTTCATCCCAAAAGGGAAAAGACAAAGGTCAAAAAGGCCGTGAGGATTCGAGCAGTTCTGCCAAAAAGGTGATGACCGTTCACCACAGCTCAGGGTATGACACCACCGTCGAATACATGCCACCTCATGAACAACCTCATCCACATTTTGCTATGGTTTGCACTTTGCCACATGTTTGCCTGAGCACTTCAACATCTAAGACTTTTGGTTTCATGATCATTGACACGGCCTGCCAACGTTCTTGCTGTGGAAAGTCATGGGCATCACTGCAGGCCGAACATTTGGAGTCCTTCCGCCTCAAGATTCATCACGAGGCCAGCTCTGAGCGGTTTCAGTTTGGAGCAGGACCCCCAATGGTTTCTTTGGAGAAGATTTGGATGCCCAGTTCAATTCAAGGCTGCTGTTTGATTTTGGGAGTCGATGTGATTGATGCCAATCTGCCCCTGGAAGCACTGGCCAGCAAGGCCAAACCCAAGCCTGATTCGGGAACGAGGCAACCAAAGACCAGATCCAGGCCACCTTCTATGACATCCTCAGCGGCAGGCCATCTGCTCCGAGAGGAGGAACTCCAGGATGTGGATCAGGACATGGATCTACTCAGCCTATACAGCTGGTCGGACGTCGCAAGCGATTGACTGGTGATTTGAAGAAGAACATCAAGACCCTGGAGGCCGAGTTGCACGTCATGCAGCACATGCCATTCGAGCGCAACAACAAGAAGAATGCTGTTGATGTTTTTGAGCTGTTTGCTGGATCAGCCAAAGCAACTCGTATGGCAGGTCAGTATGGACTCAATGCCCTGGAACCCATCGACAAGAACGATGGCAAGGACCTCCAGGATCCAGTCATTCAGAGGATGGTTGAAGAGGCCATCGATCGCTTTTCGCCGCTCCTGCTGCTCATTGGATTTCCTTGCACCTTTTGGAATCTGATGAATGAAAACTGCAACTACAGCTGGAGAATGCATGAACTTGAAGCTTTGCGTGAACTTGAAAGACCTCTCCTTCGCTGGGTTGCAGACCGAATCAAACAACAGGCTTCGGCTGGCAGGTTCTTTGCCTTGGAGAACTCTGCCAAAAGCAGAATTTGGGATGAGCCTCCAGTGATTGAGCTCATGGACTTGCCTGATGCTCAGCTCGTCACTTTGGATGCAGGTGCCTTTGGAGCCACCGACAAAGATGGATTTCCAATCATCAAGACCCACAAATTCTTGGTGAATAGCCCTGCTTTGGCTCAGCTGCTTCACATACGTCTCAATGCCCAAGAACGCCAGATGTGCAAGCCACTGGAAGGTATCAGTGTGACCAGCTGGTGCGCACAATTTTGAGATTTGTGAAGCAGGAGGCCAAGAAGCTCAGTCCTTTGCGCTTCGAAAAGCCTTTCGAAGTTTGTTTTGCACAGCCTGTTGATGATGAAGATGCATGGCGCCGCATTTTGAATGAGGTCACCAACACCTTTGCCAACAGCTCAGTTCGAGTTTTGACTTTGCAGCCTGGCCAGGAGCTGTACCGAAAGATTGAGGAGATGGTGCCTTGGGAGATTGTCAGAGTGCAGATCGCCAAAACACCGGTGACTAGAAGACTTCCACGGGATATTCCTTTCACTCACCGTGGAGCTGCACTGCTGCACTCCGACGAAGGCATGGCGCTGGAGGCTGAGGACCTCAGCAATGTGGCATTCCCCAAGCAGCGCTTTAGCAAAGCTGTTCAGTCCGCTGTCTTCTTCTTTGGACTTGCAGAAGATGACAGCAAGAAACAAGCGCTAAGAACAGCCGATGATGCTGAAGAACAGGAAGGTCCCCATCTGCCGGTCCCTGGACTTAAGACCGATGTGACCTTCCCTGGTGCTTCAAAGACTTTGCCAGCAGCAGTCAAGGCCTCAGTGGCTCGACTTCACCTCAACACTGGCCATGCCCATAAGAAGGAGCTCATTCGACTTCTCTCCTCCTATGGGTCAATCAATTCAGCCACTTTGACTGCCATCAATCACATGGTTTGTGGTTCATGTGAACGAACCAAGCCACCAGCACCTCCTCGCCCAGCATCCATTCCACAGTTCATGGGCCAATTTGGAGAACGAGTTCAGGTTGACATTGTCTACATCCGAGATCTTTCTGGATCGAATCATCCTGTGCTCGGAATGGTTGACATGGCCACCCTGCTCCAACAAGCAGTTCGTCTTCACAGTAGAGCCTCAGATCATGTTGCAGACCAGTTCAGACGCAGTTGGTTGATGCCCTATGGATATCCTTTGGTCTGCGAAGTTGATGCTGATGGAGCCTTTGAAGGCGACTTTAGAACTGCCTTGGAAGATGCTGGAGTTCACTATGTGGTGATACCTCCTGAAGCGCATTGGCGCATAGGAACTGTCGAGAGGAGGAATGCAGTTCTTCGAACAGCTGCTGAACGTTTGATTGATGAGAATGCTGTGACCAATGGCGAGGGCGTTGATTGGATTTTGATATCAACTGTCCAAGCCTTGAACAGCAGCACAGCCACCAAGGGACGCAGCCCCTATCAGGCCGTTTTTGGTCGACTTCCACGTTTTCCTGGCGACCTGATGAGTGATGATCGTGCAATGATTGTTTCAGATCATCAAATGCTTGCTGAAGAACTTCGACAACAAGCCTTGCGAGTCATCAGCGAGACCAGAGCGTCCCAAGTCATTCGAAGAGCCTTGCTTCGAAAGACCAAGCCCAACAAGGAGGAGTCTCAGGCCATTTTGCCTGGAAGCCTTGCTGCCTACTGGCGATGGACCAAACGAGCTGCCGGCAAGAAGAAGGGTGGCTACGTTCTGGGCAAACTTCTCCATCATGATGCCGATGGCAAATCTGCATGGATCCAAGCTGGATCTTCTGCAGTTCAAGTGACCTATGAGCAGCTGCGCCCCACGTATGGACTTGAAGCGTGGAACCCTGACATGGAGGACATTCGGCTTTTGAAGAATGCTGAGAAGAACCTCATGCAGGGCATGTGGAAAGACCATCGGGGACCACCTCCACCAGAAGATGAACCGATGGAACCTGACCTAGCGGTTGAGGCTGAAGATGAAGAGATGGGCGAAGCCATGGCAATTGAGCCTGGACTCTTGCTTGGAGAGCCACAACCTTCTTTTGTTCCTGAGCCTCCTGTTTTGCCAGTTCCACTTCATCATCCTTCTATGCTTCAACAACCAATGGCGATGAACTACTCTCCAGTGTACAACCAGCGCATTCGCCAAGATGTTCAGAATTTTCTTCCTTTCGAGATGGACCAGAGGAATGTTCGACCTCGACTTCATGAAGATTTGGATGTGCAACCTTCACCCACATCACCATTGTCTGATATACAACCACCACCATTATTATCAGCACCACATTCATCACAACATAATTTATTACCACCATCAATTCCAAGTCCTGAACATTCACAACATCTTGAAGTACCAGCTCTTCAAGCCGAACCTCTGCCAGCACCATCAGATGCAATTCCTTCAGAACCACATGAAGTGATTCCACCACCACCTGAAGTTGCAGCAGCTGATGTTGCCATTCCAATTGACAGCTCAAGCAATGGCCTTGCCAGCTCACAACCAACAGTTCGCGTTTCTGAGAACTCTTCAGGACCACCATCAACCGCTGATGACCAACCACTTCACCTTTGTGGTTCAGCAGGTCCCTGAAGAGCCCTACTACACGTTTGAACGTGTTGAGGACGGGTGGGATGGCAATGTGAAAGCCATTTCTCCTTTGACCTCCACAGCCTTTCGTGTGGCTGCAGCCAAGGTCGAGAACGAAGAGATGTCTAGTGATTCATCAGATGATGAGCAATCACCAACGATGGAACGTCTTTCGAGACAAGAACGGAAAGCCATGGATCGAGAAATTCCCTGGCGAGTGATTTTGGAAAGCCCTCCTGAGACTGTCGAGCTCTACGTTGAGGCCAACCGCAAAGAATTTGCCAGCTGGCTGAGTTGGGGCTGTATCGCTCCTTTGAAGCCCGACAAGATCAAGGAGATCAAAGCAACTCCTTCTTTGCGACGGAGAATCATTCCATCACGCAATGCCTATCGAGACAAGAACCGTGGAGCTGGACCCACTGTTCGTGCAAGATGTCGCACAGTGGTGCTTGGATGCCAAGACCCAGATTTGGCTACCCTAGCCCGAAGCTCACCAACACCTTCCAAAACAGCAGAAATGATTCTTTTGCAGATAGCAGTGTCTGGCATGAATCAACTTGTGGAGCTCACCAACAAGAAATGGAAGTTGTGGAGTGGAGACGTAAGTACAGCGTTTCTGCAAGGCACTCCTGAGCCTCGAAGCCAGCCACTGTTCATGCGCGCACCACGCGATGGAATCCAGAAGCTTGCCAACACTTTCCCGGACGAGCTCTACGAGGTGTGCGGAAATCTTTATTGATTTGCTTCAGCACCACGCACCTGGTGGACCAATGTTTTAGGTACCACAAAGAAGCATGCCTTTTTCCAGCACCGCTATGACAGATGCTTCCTGATCAAGCGCGATGCCGAAGAGCGCCTGTTGGTCGTCATGATCATCCATGTGGACGACTTTTTGGCGGCCTTCCGGGAAGACTATGATGTAAGCGAGCTTGAGCAGATGTTCACCTGGGGTTCAACAACCTTGCTGACCGAGGACAACTGCATTGTTTTTTGTGGAAAAGAGATCCGAATGAAGAATATGCAGGGCAAGATCACTTTGCATGTGACACAGCAAGCCTTCATCGATGAGATGAGCACCGGCAAGCTTGGCCGTGGCAGATTGGTCAGCGAAGAGTTGAACACAGCTGACTGGAGTGAGTTCAGATCAGTTGCGGGCTCACTGCAATGGCTGGGTGGACAGACCCGTCCAGACCTCTGTTCAGCTGTGAGCTTGGCTAACAGGGGAAAAGAGACAACCTTGCAGAACCTCAAGAAGCTGTTTGAGTACATTGAGATTGCCAAGAAGACCAAAGACGTAGGTCTATGCTTCCATCCTGTGCCCTTCAACAAGGCCTCGATGATTGTGGGGTATGGTGATTCGAGCTGGGCAAACGCCCCTGGTGGCAAATCTCAGATGGGCAGCTTGGTGCTCTTTGCTTCACCTGACTGCTTGGAGCACAAGAGCTACGTCAGCATCTTGGACTGGAAGAGTGCAAGATCCCCAAGAGTGACACGATCCACTCTTGCAAGTGAAGCCAATGCGATGGATGAGACAGTGGATAGGGCGACCTACATAAATTACTTCATCACTGCTTTGCTCTATGGCCCCACCGCCACTGGGAAACCTCACCCTGAGAGAGCCTTGCGTCAAGTTCAGTGTACAGATTGTAAGTCGCTGTATGATGCTGTCATTTCAGAAAACCCTTCCACAACAGAGAAGCGGACCATGATAGCAATTAGATCCATCCAAGACTTCATTTGTGAAGATGATTGCCGTTGGGTGCCAACAACGGTCATGTGGGCTGATTGTCTTACCAAAGAAGACAAGGAGCTCTGCGCTGCATTTCAAGATTGGCTAAGGCACCCATATGTAGCATTGGTCGACGAAAACAAAATACTCCAGTGTGAATTCCATTCTGATCATTCATGTTGTGCTTTTGGACCCTGTCTGCACATGAACCATTCGCCGACCGATGCCATCACATTTTCACATCTCAATGGGATCATCAGCGGATCCCTTGAGCATAGCAATTTCGCAATGCAACGACCTGCAGGTCGATAAACGCCATGGAGGCATTTGCCACTTGCGTGTGAAAACAGCCGTTTGCACCATTTGCTCTGCCGAACAGCTGTTCACCAGACTAAAACCCGCCGCACATGAAAAAAACACACAGACACAAATACCCTGAAATTGCCGTTCGTGGGGGACACTGATCATAAGTTCGTGGACCCGGCCCTGCCAACATTTCCAGAGACACCCATATGGGTCTTACATCTGTGTCCTGACTTCCCAGACTTGGTTTAAAAGGACAAAAAAATACAGGTTTCACACGTATATCTGCGGGTAAAGGCCAGGGTTTCCAGTTTCAAACATCACAGCAAAACCAATCCATGAGTATGCCTGGGGGCTATTTCAGAATTAGCATGTATTGTTGGTAGATAGACACAAGTAAGTAGCTGGGACAACCCAAATATATCCAAATATATCATGTGGTTCTTACCCGTAGCAGCCCCCAAAAAGATGTAGAAATTTGCCAAAATCCTAATAATATAATTCCACCTTTTCTGCATGTTTATCATCTTTCTGGCGTTGAAATAGTCAAGAATATTCAAGAATTAAATATCTTCTACTACAGTAATGGAAACAATAGTCGTACATTCAAGATATTCAAGATCTAGTAAAGTCAACTTATACAGCAATAACCAACTTCGCTATAAATCGATGAACTCACTCATACATCCAGTCATTTTTCTCTGTCTGTCGTTTTATCCAAGGCCATGGATTGGCAACCCTGAGCCACCGCAGGAGAGTTGGGCATTTCCGGGACAGGGGATTTCACCGGGAATTTTCACTGGGGCGGGAGGGAAAAAAATGGGATGTAACATGATGTAACCATGTAACTAAGGACTCATTGTCATTATAATTAGTTCAAATTCGAGGGAAAAGTGAGTTCGGCGGGGTATGGACTGAAGCACACAATTGATGAGGTAGAAAATCGCATCCTCATAGAACCTGATCCAGTTTGTTTTGTCAAGAAAGGTGGCAGAGTTTTGCCCCAACAGTATCTAAGATTTGGATAGATTTGGGTTGATGAGGACTTCCAAACACGCACTTTTTCGTCGGGCACGGCCCACTTAGGTGTTTTTGATACGAGGCACAGCCCATCCCTTGCCCAAATCGATCTACCGCAGGATCCAATCAAGGTGTCGGCGGGTGGAGATCTACACATATATCATGACAACTTGCAAGTGGGGATTGCTTTCATGGGTGAATCATCGCAAATTCTCGAAGCAACACATGTTTCACATCTTTTAAAGCAAGCTGTAAAATGCCGGGGCCATTTACCATTTTTTCCCACATTTCTCACATGATCTTGCAGATCTGAACACAACGAACTACAGGTTACAGTGGGTTACAGGATGGAGGTGTGCTTCCTCACCTCAGGTGCTGAGCTGACAGTCCTTGCACCTGATGCATTTGAAGGAAAAACTGCCAAGGCTGTGAAGCAAGTCTTGGCAGTTCAGATTGATGTCACCGTTTTTAGACAAAGACTCTTTTCAGAAGATGGTTCCGAGATTCCGGATGATGCGATTTTTGCTGCTCCGGTGAAGCTTATGATTGTGATCTTGGATTTTTTCCAAACTGATGCTCAGCACACCCAACGCATGATCTCTGCATCCATCAACAATGATTTGATTGAACTTGAGAGTTTGCTGAAAAAACCATTGAATCCAAATGTGAGAGATGAAAATGGCACAACACCGTTGCACTGTGCCGCAGAAAGAGGACATGTTGAAAGCCTGCGGTTGTTGATTGAAGCAGGTGCTGAAAAAGATGCACGAGACCAAGGACCTGAAGGGATGATGCCATTGCATGGCGCAACGCCATTGTTGATCGCAGCCGAGAACGGCCATTTTGACGTCGTTCGTCATCTGGTGGAAGTTGGTGCCCACAAAGATCAAGCCAGGAACGATGGCACAACGCCATTGTTCATCGCAGCTCAGGAAGGCCATCTTGATGTCGTTCGACATCTGGTGGAAGTTGGTGCCCACAAAGATCAAGCCACGAACGATGGCAAAACGCCATTGTTCATCGCAGCTGAGAACGGCCATATTGATGTCGTTCGTCATCTGGTGGAAGTTGGTGCCCACAAAGATCAAGCCACGAACGATGGCGAAACGCCATTGTTCATCGCAGCACAGGAAGGCCATTTTGACGTCGTTCGTCATCTGGTGGAAGTTGGTGCCCACAAAGATCAAGCCACGAACGATGGCGAAACGCCATTGTTCATCGCAGCACAGGAAGGCCATTTTGACGTCGTTCGTCATCTGGTGGAAATTGGTGCCAACAAAGATCAAGCCACGAACGATGGCAGAACGCCATTGTTCATCGCAGCCGAGAACGGCCATATTGATGTCGTTCGTCATCTGGTGGAAGTTGGTGCCCACAAAGATCAAGCCACGAACGATGGCGCAACGCCATTGTTCATCGCAGCACAGCAAGGCCATGTTGATGTCGTTCGTCATCTGGTGGAAGTCGGTGCCCACAAAGATCAAGCAAGGAAGGATGGCGCAACGCCATTGTTCATCGCAGCTGCGAACGGCCATTTTGACGTCGTTCGTCATCTGGTGGAAGTTGGTGCCCACAAAGACCAAGCCGCGAACGATGGTGCAACGCCATTGTTCATCGCAGCTGAGTACGGCCATATTGATGTCGTTCGTCATCTGGTGGAAATTGGTGCCCACAAAGATCAAGCCGCGAACGATGGCACAACGCCATTGTTCATCGCAGCTGCGAACGGCCATATTGATGTCGTTCGTCATCTGGTGGAAGTTGGTGCCCACAAAGACCAAGCCGCGAACGATGGCGCAACGCCATTGTTCATCGCAGCTGCGAAAGGCCATATTGATGTCGTTCGTCATCTGGTGGAAGTTGGTGCCCACAAAGATCAAGCCACGAACGATGGCGCAACGCCATTGTTCATCGCAGCTGCGAAAGGACATATTGATGTCGTTCGTCATCTGGTGGAAGTTGGTGCCCACAAAGATCAAGCAAGGAAGGATGGCACAACGCCATTAATCATTGCAGCACAGCAAGGCCATCTGGACGTCGTTCGTCATTTGGTGGAAGTTGGTGCCCACAAAGATCAAGCCACGAACCGTGGCACAACGCCATTGTTCATCGCAGCACAGCAAGTCCATATTGATGTCGTTCGTCATTCGGTGGAAGTTGGTGCCCAAAATGAAGCAACCATGGATATTGGGGTAACAGCCTTACATGCTGCGGCAGAAATTGGCCATGTTGAAATTGTTCGTTTTCTGATTGAAAGAGGTGCAGATGGTCACGCAACTACAAGCTGTGGAAGGACTGCTCTGGATCTGGCATCTCAAGGCGGTCATTCTGAGGTGGTCCGTTTCCTGGCAAAGATCCGGAGCGAATCGCCAAGCAAAATTCCAAGGCTTGGTTGAGAGACATCATGTGAGAGCAAAGAAGTTCCAGCAGCCGGCTCACCTTGGTGGCTTTTAAAGACAGACTTGTCAGACTTGTCAAAAAGGAATTCCAAAAGATCACCCTTTCCTCAAACGTCTGTGGAGATGGTTTCTGTGATGCCCAAATATCATAGGCTTCTTGCAAGTTGCCTGCATCAATCCCTAGACCCAACTCTTTTTGGAAGCTTGAGTTTGGTGCAGAACAAATGTCTCGGTGGTATTTAGAGGAAAAGTATTGAGTTTGTTGCAGTGATCTTGCTCCCATCTGCTTCTACAGTGGGTCCAATGTTCGAACCAAACACGATTGCCTTTCAGTCTTTGATCGTACTGGTTGCTCCAAATTTCTTAGGACTAAGTGCCACAAGGGGAAAATGGATTCATGTGAGCCCCTTACCCCAGTGCTCCATGGTGCTGGAATATTTACAAGCAAAATTCCCCCCAAAATAGCCCAGTTATTTACGTCAACATTCACCATGGAGCATATGGGATAGTTATACCCCCGCAAACCAGAAGGTATCCCCACATTACTATGTATATATGCTCATGGACTGGTTGGTGAAATCCCATTAAGTGCCATTAAATCCCACTAAATGGCTGTTAAATTCAAAGAATCCTCCCTTCTTGGTATCTGGGGTGTTAGGTTCCGAAGCCCACACCGACGCAAGGAGGCTGCGGTGCTACCCTGCTATCTGCACCTCTTCCAAATGCTGCAGGCGTGCCTTGGACAGATTTGCATGGTTGCAAAACATGGAGATTGCACCCAGGAAAAGTGGAAGTTGAAACTTTGAAATCCAGATTTCATCATCAATCTGGGGATTTATATAATTACTACAAGAAGCAGCCGAAAACGGCTTAACATAGCCAACAAAAGACGCAGAGAACTTGGGAAACCACGAAGGTGCAATGATTTAGTGAGCCTTGGACCATCTGGGATAAACTTGTGGAAAAAGTTAACGGGAAGCTGAAAGATTGGAACCCCAGCTTTGTTTTGTTTCCCATTTTCCCATATGGAGTCTGAAATGATGGACGTTGTTGGGAACTGAGGGAAGTTGAAGGGCTCAAACCCTAGGCCCAGTGGTGAACAAAAAAAACGTTTTTCTGTGGCTCATCTTCTAAATGTGAATTCCATTCTGATCATTCATGTTGTGCTTTTGGACCCTGTCTGCAAATGAACCATTCGCCGACCGATGCCATCACATTTTCACATCTCAATGGGATCATCAGCGGATCCCTTGAGCATAGCAATTTCGCAATGCAACGACCTGCAGGTCGATAAACGCCATGGAGGCATTTGCCACTTGCGTGTGAAAACAGCCGTTTGCACCATTTGCTCTGCCGAACAGCCGTTCACCAGTTGGTAGAGCGGAGCCCTGAACCAGGGCAAAGACCATGCCGATCTGGTCAGGGATGCCACGTCAGTTTGGTCCAAAGCTACGAGCCCAATATGCAGCTGCTAGTGAATATAGCTTGTCCCTTCATGATGACTGCAGTGGATCAGCTGGTGAAATTGACGACCCTGATGCCAGTTACACTGATTGGTTTCAGGTTGACGACGACGACAATCCTGGCATGACTCGTTGGGTGTGCGTAGAATGTGGGAAGAGTAGTTTTGTGTGGAACGTGATAGCCGAGAACTGGACATGCATGGAATGTCATGGAGATCAGTTTTATGATGCCACGCGACCTGCAAGACACCACACACAACATGGTACATGGGTCTACATGCCTCATGATTCGCAGAGCCCTGTGAAGACGCCATCATCACATAAGACTGGAAGGCGAAAGGCGAGACGCCGTCGGCGACACCCTGCCGATCCACCTGATGATTTGATTGGCGACGGACAGGAAGAGACTGCTGAGTCTGAAGTTGCCACCAATGACCCAGTAATTGATGTGACACCAGCTGGATCAGTGCCTGTGCGGGGACGACCACATCGAGCAGAAGCAATTCAGCCGCGTGTGGATGATCCTATTCAAGCATTGACTGCAGCACTCCAACAACTGGCAAATGCACAGACTAACCGGAGTTCAACCTCTAGTGATTCCTGGATCAGTGCTATGGGACCTCAACGTGGTGTGAAGTTTCGTGGAGGTGCACCACCGCAACCGCCTGCATGGAGCTATTCTGCCTCTGACATTCGTGCTTATGAGAAGTATGAGAGAAAGGTCAAGGTTTGGGAGTTGCAGGTTAAGCACTATATGACTGACGCTGAGGCTGCCCTCACTCTTTTCACTTCCTTGCGTGGTGAAGCTGAGCAGGAATTGGAATTTGTGGATGTCAACACCATCTACCGTAAGGGTGGTGTGGATACCATTCTGAGCCAGTTGAAACAAGCCTTTCAGCAGAAAACAGTGTACGTCAAGCGACAGTATCTGCACGAATATGAGTCTATCGGTAGGTATCCAGGAGAATCACTCCGAGCCTTCATCAATCGATATCGTCGTGCAGAAGCTTCCTTAAGTTGCGTGCAATCAACATAGATATCAGTCTGACATACGATGATGAGAGTCGCGGTTCACTGTTGCTGGATCGAGCCCGACTGACCACTGAGCAGCAGAGGTTGATTTTGGTAGGTCCAGGTGAAGCCCTTTCATTTGATGCCATTCGTGCGGCACTCATGCTTCAGTTTCCGGAGCACAAGCCGACACCTCCTGTTGCTGGCCGTGAATCCAACAATGCTCCATATCAGCCTAAGGGATCTGGAAAGAATCACCAAGGTTCTACTTCGACTTCCTCATCCTCTACATCCTCAACTGGAGGTGGAAAGGGGAAGGGTTCTGGAAAGGGACCACGAAGAGTGTATCAGACTGAGACTATTCAAGAAGGTGATGAGAATGAGGAACAGGCAGAAGAAGGTGACAACGAATTCCCCGCTGATGACCAGCCTGAGGAACAAGGGGATCCTGAATGTGAAGACGCAGAAGCAGAAGTACAAGAAGAGGATGCTGCCAATTTGGCTGAAGTTCTCACCGTCACTGCTCGAAAGTTGGCGAATGTCACGCAGGGCAGGAAATACTCAGGTCAGCCAAAGAAGAGCACCCAGGAGAAGAAACGGACTTCTATGTGTGCAGCCTGTGGCATCAAAGGCGATTGGGCTGGTGACCCAGAATGCGAGATGACACCGAACCAGCAGACAGACTCAAAGACTACATCCTCCAGTTTCACTTCATCCCAAAAGCAAAAAGGCCGTGAGGATTCGAGCAGTTCTGCCAAAAAGGTGATGACCGTTCACCACAGCTCAGGGTATGACACCACCGTCGAATACATGCCACCTCATGAACAACCTCATCCACATTTTGCTATGGTTTGCACTTTGCCACATGTTTGCCTGAGCACTTCAACATCTAAGACTTTTGGTTTCATGATCATTGACACGGCCTGCCAACGTTCTTGCTGTGGAAAGTCATGGGCATCACTGCAGGCCGAACATTTGGAGTCCTTCCGCCTCAAGATTCATCACGAGGCCAGCTCTGAGCGGTTTCAGTTTGGAGCAGGACCCCCAATGGTTTCTTTGGAGAAGATTTGGATGCCCAGTTCAATTCAAGGCTGCTGTTTGATTTTGGGAGTCGATGTGATTGATGCCAATATTCCTTTTCTTGGAAGTCTTCGTTTGCTGAAGCGTTTGGGTGCAGTGATTGATTTGAATCAGCATGTCGTTCACTTCAACAAGTTGCATGTCACCACATCTCTTTCACGTGTTGATGGACACCTTGCGATTCGAATAGATGAGTTTCCACATTCACCCAATCGTCTTCGCATTTGGTCCATGATTGCTGATGCTGGTTTTCATGATCCTGAAGTTGCCACAGTCTTGACACTTGAGCAAGCGGCCGACGACACTGCTGTGAACTCTCAAGCAATTCGTCCGCTACCTGAGCCAACTCACCATGGATTTCAACCCTGTTGTGAGGAAGCGATGGAAGCGCCTCAGTGCCAAGCTGCTGGATTTCGGCAAGAACTTGGCTGTTCAGCTATTCCAGGCATTTCGTCTGGGAGTCATGGACAAGAAGACATACATGAACTATCTCCAGGAGAAGGACAACGCCCCTGTCAAGAACCGCGGCACCAAAGCAAGCGCGAAGACAGCGGCCCAGGAACATCAACAGAACCTCCAAAGAGATTGCCAACACCTGGAGTTCAAAAGGCACGGGAACCGCCACGGAAGCTATGCGACGTGCCTCAGATGCAAAGCCAGATGGCTGTGGGACGGAACCGGATGGAAGTTGCATGGCTGCTCCTCCAGATTGTTGCTGCCTCCGCCATCTTTCTTGACGACGGTGGACGGTTCCATTCCAGCCCCAGCATCACAGGCGGATTATCTGCCCCTGGAAGCACTTGCCAGCAAGGCCAAACCCAAGCCTGGTTCGGGAACGAGGCAACCAAAGACAAGATCCAGGCCACCTTCTATGACATCCTCAGCGGCAGGCCATCTGCTCCGAGAGGAGGAACTCCAGGATGTGGATCAGGACATGGATCTACTTAGCCTATACAGCTGGTCGGACGTCGCAAGCGATTGACTGGTGATTTGAAGAAGAACATCAAGACCCTGGAGGCCGAGTTGCACGTCATGCAGCACATGCCATTCGAGCGCAACAACAAGAAGAATGCTGTTGATGTTTTTGAGCTGTTTGCTGGATCAGCCAAAGCAACTCGTATGGCAGGTCAGTATGGACTCAATGCCCTGGAACCCATCGACAAGAACGATGGCAAGGACCTCCAGGATCCAGTCATTCAGAGGATGGTTGAAGAGGCCATCGATCGCTTTTCGCCGCTCCTGCTGCTCATTGGATTTCCTTGCACCTTTTGGAATCTGATGAATGAAAACTGCAACTACAGCTGGAGAATGCATGAACTTGAAGCTTTGCGTGAACTTGAAAGACCTCTCCTTCGCTGGGTTGCAGACCGAATCAAACAACAGGCTTCGGCTGGCAGGTTCTTTGCCTTGGAGAACTCTGCCAAAAGCAGAATTTGGGATGAGCCTCCAGTGATTGAGCTCATGGACTTCAAGAACAGCCGATGATGCTGAAGAACAGGAAGGTCCTCATCTGCCGGTCCCTGGACTTAAGACCGATGCGACCTTCCCTGGCGCTTCAAAGACTTTGCCAGCAGCAGTCAAGGCCTCAGTGGCTCGACTTCACCTCAACACTGGCCATGCCCATAAGAAGGAGCTCATTCGACTTCTCTCCTCCTATGGGTCAATCAATTCAGCCACTTTGACTGCCATCAATCACATGGTTTGTGGTTCATGTGAACGAACCAAGCCACCAGCACCTCCTCGCCCAGCATCCATTCCACAGTTCATGGGCCAATTTGGAGAACGAGTTCAGGTTGACATTGTCTACATCCGAGATCTTTCTGGATCGAATCATCCTGTGCTCGGAATGGTTGACATGGCCACCCTGCTCCAACAAGCAGTTCGTCTTCACAGTAGAGCCTCAGCTCATGTTGCAGACCAGTTCAGACGCAGTTGGTTGATGCCCTATGGATATCCTTTGGTCTGCGAAGTTGATGCTGATGGAGCCTTTGAAGGCGACTTTAGAACTGCCTTGGAAGACGCTGGAGTTCACTATGTGGTGATACCTCCTGAAGCGCCTTGGCGCATAGGAACTGTGGAGAGGAGGAATGCAGTTCTTCGAACAGCTGCTGAACGTTTGATTGATGAGAATGCTGTGACCAATGGCGAGGGCGTTGATTGGATTTTGATATCAACTGTCCAAGCCTTGAACAGCAGCACAGCCACCAAGGGACGCAGCCCCTATCAGGCCGTTTTTGGTCGACTTCCACGTTTTCCTGGCGACCTGATGAGTGATGATCGTGCAATGATTGTTTCAGATCATCAAATGCTTGCTGAAGAACTTCGACAACAAGCCTTGCGAGTCATCAGCGAGACCAGAGCGTCCCAAGTCATTCGAAGAGCCTTGCTTCGAAAGACCAAGCCCAACAAGGAGGAGTCTCAGGCCATTTTGCCTGGAAGCCTTGCTGCCTACTGGCGATGGACCAAACGAGCTGCCGGCAAGAAGAAGGGTGGCTACGTTTTGGGCAGACTTTACCATCATGATCCCGATGGCAAATCTGCATGGATCCAAGCTGGATCTTCTGCAGTTCAAGTGACCTATGAGCAGCTGCGCCCCACGTATGGACTTGAAGCGTGGAACCCTGACATGGAGGACATTCGGCTTTTGAAGAATGCTGAGAAGAACCTCATGTAGGGCATGTGGAAAGACCATCGGGGACCACCTCCACCAGAAGATGAACCGATGGAACCTGACCTAGCGGTTGAGGCTGAAGATGAAGAGATGGGCGAAGCCATGGCAATTGAGCCTGGACTCTTGCTTGGAGAGCCACAACCTTCTTTTGTTCCTGAGCCTCCTGTTTTGCCAGTTCCACTTCATCATCCTTCTATGCTTCAACAACCAATGGCGATGAACTACTCTCCAGTGTACAACCAGCGCATTCGCCAAGATGTTCAGAATTTTCTTCCTTTCGAGATGGACCAGAGGAATGTTCGACCTCGCCTTCATGAAGATTTGGACGTGCAACCTTCACCCACATCACCATTGTCTGATATACAACCACCACCATTATCAGCACCACATTCATCACAACATAATTTATTACCACCATCAATTCCAAGTCCTGAACATTCACAACATCTTGAAGTACCAGCTCTTCAAGCCGAACCTCTGCCAGCACCATCAGATGCAATTCCTGCAGAACCACATGAAGTGATTCCACCACCACCTGAAGTTGCAGCAGCTGATGTTGCCATTCCAATTGACAGCTCAAGCAATGGCCTTGGCAGCTCACAACCAACAGTTCGCGTTTCTGAGAACTCTTCAGGACCACCATCAACCGCTGATGACCAACCACTTCACCTTTGTGGTTCAGCAGGTCCCTGAAGAGCCCTACTACACGTTTGAACGTGTTGAGGACGGGTGGGATGGCAATGTGAAAGCCATTTCTCCTTTGACCTCCACAGCCTTTCGTGTGGCTGCAGCCAAGGTCGAGAACGAAGAGATGTCTAGTGATTCATCAGATGATGAGCAATCACCAACGATGGAACGTCTTTCGAGACAAGAACGGAAAGCCATGGATCGAGAAATTCCATGGCGAGTGATTTTGGAAAGCCCTCCTGAGACTGTCGAGCTCTACGTTGAGGCCAACCGCAAAGAATTTGCCAGCTGGCTGAGTTGGGGCTGTATCGCTCCTTTGAAGCCCGACAAGATCAAGGAGATCAAAGCAACTCCTTCTTTGCGACGGAGAATCATTCCATCACGCAATGCCTATCGAGACAAGAACCGTGGAGCTGGACCCACTGTTCGTGCAAAATGTCGCACAGTGGTGCTTGGATGCCAAGACCCAGATTTGGCTACCCTAGCCCGAAGCTCACCAACACCTTCCAAAACAGCAGAAATGATTCTTTTGCAGATAGCAGTGTCTGGCATGAATCAACTTGTGGAGCTCACCAACAAGAAATGGAAGTTGTGGAGTGGAGACGTAAGTACAGCGTTTCTGCAAGGCACTCCTGAGCCTCGAAGCCAGCCACTGTTCATGCGCGCACCACGCGATGGAATCCAGAAGCTTGCCAACACTTTCCCGGACGAGCTCTACGAGGTGTGCGGAAATCTTTATGGATTTGCTTCCGCACCACGCACCTGGTGGACCAATGTTTTAGGTACCACAAAGAAGCATGCCTTTTTCCAGCACCGCTATGACAGATGCTTCCTGATCAAGCGCGATGCCGAAGAGCGCCTGTTGGTCGTCATGATCATCCATGTGGACGACTTTTTGGCGGCCTTCCGGGAAGACTATGATGTAAGCGAGCTTGAGCAGATGTTCACCTGTGGTTCAACAACCTTGCTGACCGAGGACAACTGCATTGTTTTTCGTGGAAAAGAGATCCGAATGAAGAATATGCAGGGCAAGATCACTTTGCATGGGACACAGCAAGCCTTCATCGATGAGATGAGCACCGGCAAGCTTGGCCGTGGCAGATTGGTCAGCAAAGAGTTGAACACAGCTGACTGGAGTGAGTTCAGATCAGTTGCGGGCTCACTGCAATGGCTGGGTGGACAGACCCGTCCAGACCTCTGTTCAGCTGTGAGCTTGGCTAACAGGGGAAAAGAGACAACCTTGCAGAACCTCAAGAAGCTGTTTGAGTACATTGAGATTGCCAAGAAGACCAAAGACGTAGGTCTATGCTTCCATCCTGTGCCCTTCAACAAGGCCTCGATGATTGTGGGGTATGGTGATTCGAGCTGGGCAAACGCCCCTGGTGGCAAATCTCAGATGGGCAGCTTGGTGCTCTTTGCTTCACCTGACTGCTTAGAGCACAAGAGCTACGTCAGCATCTTGGACTGGAAGAGTGCAAGATCCCCAAGAGTGACACGATCCACTCTTGCAAGTGAAGCCAATGCGATGGATGAGACAGTGGATAGGGCGACCTACATAAATTACTTCATCACTGCTTTGCTCTATGGCACCACCGCCACTGGGAAACCTCACCCTGAGACAGCCTTGCGTCAAGTTCAGTGTACAGATTGTAAGTCGCTGTATGATGCTGTCATGTCAGAAAACCCTTCCACAACAGAGAAGCGGACCATGATAGCAATTAGATCCATCCAAGACTTCATTTGTGAAGATGATTGCCATTGGGTGCCAACAACGGTCATGTGGGCTGATTGTCTTACCAAAGAAGACAAGGAGCTCTGCGCTGCATTTCAAGATTGGCTAAGGCACCCATATGTAGCATTGGTCGACGAAAACAAAATACTCCAGTGTGAATTCCATTCTGATCATTCATGTTGTGCTTTTGGACCCTGTCTGCACATGAACTATTCGCCGACCGATGCCATCACATTTTCACATCTCAATGGGATCATCAGCGGATCCCTTGAGCATAGCAATTTCGCAATGCAACGACCTGCAGGTCGATAAACGCCATGGAGGCATTTGCCACTTGCGTGTGAAAACAACCGTTTGCACCATTTGCTCTGCCGAACTGCCGTTCACCAGACTAAAACCCCCCGCACATGAAAAAAACACACAGACACAAATACCCTGAAATTGCCGTTCGTGGGGGACACTGATCATAAGTCCGTGGACCCGGCCCTGCCAACATTTCCAGAGACACCCATATGGGTCTTACATCTGTGTCCTGACTTCCCAGACTTGGTTTAAAAGGACAAAAAAATACAGGTTTCACACGTATATCTGCGGGTAAAGGCCAGGGTTTCCAGTTTCAACCATCATAGCAAAACCAATCCATGAATATGCCTGGGGGCTATTTCAGAACTAGCATGTATTGTTGGTAGATAGACACAAGTAAGTAGCTGGGACAACCCAAATATATCATATGGTTCTTACCCGCAGCAGCCCCAAAAAAATGTAGAATCTTGACAAAATCCCAATAATATAATCCCAATAATATAATTCCACCTTTTCTGCATGTTTATCATCTTTCTGGCGTTGAAATAGTCAAGAATATTCAAGAATTAAATATCTTCTACTACAATAATGGTAAACATCGTCGTACATTCAAGATCTAGTAAAGTCAACTTATACAGCAATAACCAACTTCGCTATAAATCGATGAACTCACTACATCCAGTATCATCCAGTCATTTTTCTCCGGCTGTCGTTTCATCCAAGGTCATGGATTGGCAACCCTGAGCCACCGCAGGAGACTTGGGCATTTCTGGGACAGGGAATTTCACTGGGAATTTCACTGGGGCGGGAGGTAGAAAAAAATGGGATGTAACATGATGTAACCATGTAACTAAGGACTCATTGTCATTATAATTAGTTCAAATTCGAGGGAAAAGTGAGTTCGGCGGGGTATGGACTGAAGCACACAATTGATGAGGTAGAAAATCGCATCCTCATAGAACCTGATCCAGTTTGTTTCGTCAAGAAAGGTGGCAGAGTTTTGCCCCAACAGTATCTAAGATTTGGATAGATTTGGGTTGATGAGGACTTCCAAACACGCACTTTTTCGTCGGGCACGGCCCACTTAGGTGTTTTTGATACGAGGCACAGCCCATCCCTTGCCCAAATCGATCTACCGCAGGATCCAATCAAGGTGTCGCGGGTGGAGATCTACACACATATCATGACATCTTGCAAGTGGGGATTGCTTTCGTGGGTGAATCATCGCAAATTCTCGAAGCAACACATGTTTCACATCTTTTAAAACAAGCTGTAAAATGCGGGGACCATTTACCATTTTTTCTCACATTTCTCACATGATCTTGCAGATCTGAACACAACTAACTACAGGTTACAGGTTGATGGAGGTGTGCTTCCTCACGTCAGGTGCTGAGCTGACAGTCCTTGCCCCTGATGAATTTGAAGGAAAAACTGCCAAGGCTGTGAAGCAAGTCTTGGCAGTTAAGATTGATGTCACCGTTTTTAGACAAAGACTCTTTTCAGAAGATGGTTCCGAGATTCCGGATGATGCGATTTTTGCTTCAGCTCCGGTGAAGCTTATGATTGTGATCTTGGATTTTTTCCAAACTGATGCTCAGCACACCCAACGCATGATCTCTGCATCCATCAACAATGATTTGATTGAACTTGAGAGTTTGCTGAAAAAACCATTGAATCCAAATGTGAGAGACGAACATGGCACAACACCGTTGCACTGTGCCGCAGAAAGAGGACATGTTGAAAGCCTGCAGTTGTTGATTGAAGCAGGTGCTGAAAAAGATGAAAGAGACGAAGGACCTGAAGGGATGATGCCATTGCATGGCGCAACGCCATTGTTCATCGCAGCCGAGAACGGCCATCTTGGTGTCATTCGTCATCTGCTGGAAGTTGGTGCCCACAAAGATCAAGCCACGAACGATGGCGCAACGCCATTGTTCATCGCAGCTGAGAACGGCCATATTGATGTCGTTCGTCATCTGGTGGAAGTTGGTGCCCACAAAGATCAAGCCACGAACAATGGCGCAACGCCATTGTTCATCGCAGCACAGGAAGGCCATCTGGACGTCGTTCGTCATCTGGTGGAAGTTGGTGCCCACAAAGATCAAGCCACGAACGATGGCACAACGCCATTGTACATCGCAGCACAGAACGGCCATGTTGATGTCGTTCGACATCTGGTGGAAGTTGCTGCCCTCAAAGATCAAGCCACGAACGGTGGCGCAACGCCATTGTTCATCGCAGCACAGCAAGGCCATCTGGACGTCGTTCGTCATCTGGTGGAAGTTGGTGCCCGCAACGATCAAGCCACGAACGGTGGCGCAACGCCATTGTTCATCTCAGCTCAGGGCGGCCATCTTGATGTCGTTCGACATCTGGTGGAAGTTGGTGCCCACAAAGATCAAGCAAGGAAGGATGGCGCAACGCCATTGTTCATCGCAGCACAGGAAGGCCATCTGGACATCGTTCGTCATTTGCTGGAAGTTGGTGCCCACAAAGATCAAGCCACGAACGATGGCGCAACGCCATTGTTCATCGCAGCTGAGAACGGCCATATTGATGTCGTTCGTCATCTGGTGGAAGTTGGTGCCCACAAAGATCAAGCCACGAACGATGGCGAAACGCCATTGTTCATCGCAGCAGAGGAAGGCCATATTGATGTCGTTCGTCATCTGGTGGAAATTGGTGCCAACAAAGATCAAGCCACGAACGATGGCGCAACGCCATTGTTCATCGCAGCTGCAAACGGCCATATTGATGTCGTTTTACATCTGGTGGAAGTTGGTGCCCACAAAGACCAAGCCGCGAACGATGGCACAACGCCATTGTTCATCGCAGCACAGGAAGGCCATTTTGACGTCGTTCGTCATCTGGTGGAAATTGGTGCCAACAAAGATCAAACCACGAACGATGGCGCAACGCCATTGTACATCGCAGCACAGAACGGCCATGTTGATGTCGTTCGTCATCTGGTGGAAATTGGTGCCAACAAAGATCAAGCAAGGAAGGATGGCGCAACGCCATTGTACATCGCAGCACAGAATGGCCATGTTGATGTCGTTCGTCATCTGGTGGAAGTTGGTACCCACAAAGATCAAGCCACAAAAGATGGCGCAACGCCATTGTTCATCGCAGCACTGCAAGGCCATATTGATGTCGTTCGTCATCTGGTGGAAGTTGGTGCCCACAAAGATCAAGCCACAATGGCGCAACGCCATTGTTCATCGCAGCACAGGAAGGCCATCTGGACGTCGTTCGTCATCTGGTGGAAGTTGGTGCCCACAAAGATCAAGCCACGAACGATGGCGCAACGCCATTGTTCATCGCAGCTGCGAACGGCCATATTGATGTCGTTCGTCATCTGGTGGAAGTTGGTGCCCACAAAGATCAAGCCACGAACGATGGCGCAACGCCATTGTTCATCGCAGCACAGCAAGGCCATCTGGACGTCGTTCGTGATTGGGTGGAAGTTGGTGCCCGAAATGAAGCAACCATGGATATTGGGGTAACAGCCTTACATGCTGCGGCAGAAATTGGCCATGTTGAAATTGTTCGTTTTCTGATTGAAAGAGGTGCAGATGGTCACGCAACTACAAGCTGTGGAAGGACGGCTCTGGATCTGGCATCTCAAGGCGGTCATTCTGAGGTGGTCCGTTTCCTGGCAAAGATCCGGAGCGAATCGCCAAGCAAAATTCCAAGGCTTGGTTGAGAGACATCATGTGACATGTGAGAGCAAAGAAGTTCCAGCAGCCGGCTCACCTTGGTGGCTTTTCAAGACAGACTTGTCAACAAGGAATTCCAAAAGATGACCCTTTCCTCAAACGTCTGTGGAGATGGTTTCTGTGATGCCCAAATATCATAGGCTTCTTGCAAGTCGCCTGCATCAGTTCCTAGACCCAACTCTTTTTGGAAGCTTGAGTTTGGTGCAGAACAAATGTCTCGGTGGTATTTAGAGGAACAGTATTGAGTTTGTTGCAGTGATCTTGCTCCCATCTGCTTCTATAGTGGGTCCAATGTTCGAACCAAACACGATTGCCTTTCAGTCTTTGATCGTACTGGTTGCTCCAAATTTCTTAGGACTAAGTGCCACAGGGGAAAATGGATTCATGTGACCCCTTACCCCAATGCTCCATGGTGCTGGAATATTTACAAGCAAAATACACCCCCAAATAGCCCAGTTATTTACGTCAACATTCACCATGGAGCATATGGGATAGTTATATCCCCGCAAACCAGAAGGTCTCCCCACACTACTATGTATATATGCTCATAGACTGGTTGGTGAAATCCCATTAAATGCCATTAAATCCCATTAAATGGCTGTTAAATTCAAAGAATCCTCCCTTCTTGGTATCTGGGGTGTTAGGTTCCGAAGCCCACACCGACGCAAGGAGGCTGCGGTGCTACCCTGCTATCCGCACCTCTTCCAAATGCTGCAGGCGTGCCTTGGACAGATTTTGCATTGCAAAACATGGAGATTGCACCCAGGAAAAGTGGAAGTTGAAACTTTGAAATCCAGATTTCATCATCAATCTGGGAATATAATTACTACAAAAAGCAGCCGAAAACGGCTTAACATAGCCAACAAAAGACGCAGAGAACTTGGGAAACCACGAAGGTGCAATGATTTAGTGAGCCTTGGACCATCTGGGATAAATTTGTGGAAAAAGTTAACGGGAGCTTTGTTTTGTTTCCCATATGGAGTCTGAAATGATGGACCTTTGTTAGGAACTGAGGGAAGTTGCAGGGCCCAAACCCTAGGCCCAGTGGTGAACAAAAAAAACTCTGTGGCCCATCTTCTAAAAGCATTGCACATGATTCAACACACAGACACAAATACCCTGAAATTGCCGTTCGTGGGGGACACTGATCATAAGTTCGTGATTGGTTCTGTTAACATTTCCAGAGACACCCATATGGGTCTTACATCTGTGTCCTGACTTCCCAGACTTGGTTTAAAAGGACAAAAAAATACAGGTTTCACACCTATATCTGCGGGTAAAGGCCAGGGTTTCCAGTTTCAAACATCACAGCAAAACCAATCCATGAATATGCCTGGGGGCTATTTCAGAATTAGCATGTACTGTTGGTAGATAGACACAAGCAAGTAGCTGGGACAACCCAAATATATCATATGGTTCTTACCCGTAGCAGCCCCAAAAAGATGTAGAATTTTGTCAAAAATCCCAATAAGATAATTCCACCTTTTCTGCATGTTTATCATCTTTCTGGCGTTGAAATAGTCAAGAATATTCAAGAATTAAATATCTTCTACTACAATAGTGGTAAAAGTAGTCGTACATTCAAGATCTAGTAAAGTCAACTTATACAGCAATAACCAACTTCGCTATAAATCGATGAACTCACTACATCCAGTATCATCCAGTCATTTTTCTCCGGCTGTCGTTTCATCCAAGGTCATGGATTGGCAACCCTGAGCCACCGCAGGAGACTTGGGCATTTCTTGGACAGGGAATTTCACTGGGAATTTCACTGGGGCGGGAGGTAGAAAAAAATGGGATGTAACATGGTGTAACCATGTAACTAAGGACTCATTGTCATTATAATTAGTTCAAATTCGAGGGAAAAGTGAGTTCGGCGGGGTATGGACTGAAGCACACAATTGATGAGGTAGAAAATCGCATCCTCATAGAACCTGATCCAGTCTGTTTTGTCAAGAAAGGTGGCAGAGTTTTGCCCCAACCGCATCTAAGATTTGGATAGATTTGGGTTGATGAGGACTTCCAAACACGCACTTTTTCGTCGTCCACGGCCCACTTAGGTGTTTTTGATACGAGGCACGCAGCACAGCCCATCCCTTGCCCAAATCGATCTACCGCAGGATCCAATCAAGGTGTCACTGGCGGGAGATCTACACACATATCATGACATCTTGCAAGTGGGGATTGCTTTCGTGGGTGAATCATCGCAAATTCTCGAAGCAACACATTTTTCACATCTTTTAAAACAAGCTGCAAAATGCCGGGACCATTTACCATTTTTTCCCACATTTCTCACATGATCTTGCAGATCTGAACACAACGAACTACAGGTTACAGTGGGTTACAGATGGAGGTGTGCTTCCTCACGTCAGGTGCTGAGCTGACAGTCCTTGCCCCTGATGAATTTGAAGGAAAAACTGCCAAGGCTGTGAAGCAAGTCTTGGCAGTTAAGATTGATGTCACCGTTTTTAGACAAAGACTCTTTTCAGAAGATGGTTCCGAGATTGCGGATGATGCGATTTTTGCTTCAGCTCCGGTGAAGCTTATGATTGTGATCTTGGATTTTTTCCAAACTGATGCTCAGCACACCCAACGCATGATCTCTGCATCCATCAACAATGATTTGATTGAACTTGAGAGTTTGCTGAAAAAACCATTGAATCCAAATGTGAGATACGAACATGGCACAACACCGTTGCACTGTGCCGCAGAAAGAGGACATGTTGAAAGCCTGCGGTTGTTGATTGAAGCAGGTGCTGAAAAAGATGCACGAGACCAAGGACCTGAAGGGATGATGCCATTGCAAGGTGCAACGCCGTTGTTCCTCGCAGCCGAGAACGGCCATCTTGATGTCGTTCGGCATCTGGTGGAAGTTGGTGCCCACAAAGATCAAGCAAGGAAGGATGGCGCAACGCCATTGTTCATCGCAGCTGAGAACGGCCATATTGATGTCGTTCGTCATCTGGTGGAAGTTGGTGCCCACAAAGATCAAGCCACGAACAATGGCCCAACGCCATTGTTCATCGCAGCACAGAACGGCCATATTGATGTCGTTCGTCATCTGGTGGAAATTGGTGCCCACAAAGATCAAGCCACGAACGATGGCACAACGCCATTGTTCATCGCAGCTCAGGACGGCCATCTTGATGTCGTTCGTAGTCTGGTGGAAGTTGGTGCCCACAAAGATCAAGCCACGAACGATGGCGCAACGCCATTGTACATCGCAGCACAGAACGGCCATATTGATGTCGTTCGTCATCTGGTGGAAATTGGTGCCCACAGAGATCAAGCCACGAACGATGGCAAAACGCCATTGTTCATTGCAGCACAGCAAGGCCATAATGATGTCGTTCGTCATCTGGTGGAAGTTGGTGCCCACAAAGATCAAGCCACGAACGATGGCGAAACGCCATTGTTCATCGCAGCACTGCAAGGCCATATTGATGTCGTTCGTCATCTGGTGGAAATTGGTGCCCACAAAGATCAAGCCACGAACGATGGCGAAACGCCATTGTTCATCGCAGCTGAGAACGGCCATATTGATGTCGTTCGTCACCTGGTGGAAATTGGTGCCCACAAAGATCAAGCCACGAACGATGGCGAAACGCCATTGTTCATTGCAGCACAGGAAGGCCATATAGATGTTGTTCGTTATCTGGTGGAAGTTGGTGCCCACAAAGATCAAGCAAGGAACGATGGCACAATGCATTAATCATTGCAGTACAGGAAGGCCATGTTGACGTCGTTCGTCATGTGGTGGAAATTGGTGCCCACAAAGATCAAGCCACGAACGATGGCACAACGCCATTGTTCATCGCAGCACAGGTGGGCAGTGTTGATGTCGTTCGTCATCTGGTAGAAGTTGGTGCCCACAAAGATCAAGCCACGAACGATGGCGCAACGCCATTGTTCATCGCAGCACAGGTGGGCAGTGTTGATGTCGTTCGTCATCTGGTGGAAGTTGGTGCCCACAAAGATCAAGCCACGAATGGTGGCGCAACGCCATTGTTCATTGCAGCTGCGAACGGCCATATTGATGTCGTTCGTCATCTGGTGGAAATTGGTGCCCACAAAGATCAAACAACCATGGATTTTGTGGCAAGAGCCTTGCATGCTGTGGCAGAAATGGGCCATGTTGAAATTGTTCGTTTTCTGATTGAAAGAGGTGCCGATGGTCACGCAACTACAAGCTGTGGAAGGACTGCTCTGGATCTGGCATCTCAAGGCGGTCATTCTGAGGTGGTCCGTTTCCTGGCAAAGATCCGGAGCGAATCGCCAAGCAAAATCCCAAGGCTTGGTTGAGAGACATCATGTGAGAGCAAAGAAGTTCCAGAAGCCGGCTCACCTTGGTGGCTTTTAAAGACAGACTTGTCAGACTTGTCAACAAGGAATTCCAAAAGATCACCCTTTCCTCAAACGTCTGTGGAGATGGTTTCTGTGATGCCCAAATATCATAGGCTTCTTGCAAGTCGCCTGCATCAATTCCTAGACCCAACTCTTTTTGGAAGCTTGAGTTTGGTGCAGAACAAATGTCTCGGTGGTATTTAGAGGAACAGTATTGAGTTTGTTGCAGTGATCTTGCTCCCATCTGCTTCTATAGTGGGTCCAATGTTCGAACCAAACACGATTGCCTTTCAGTCTTTGATCGTACTGGTTGCTCCAAATTTCTTAGGACTAAGTGCCACAGGGGAAAATGGATTCATGTGACCCCTTACCCCAATGCTCCATGGTGCTGGAATATTTACAAGCAAACTTCCCCCCCAAATAGCCCAGTTATTTACGTCAACATTCATCATGGAGCATATAGGATAGTTATATCCCCGCAAACCAGAAGGTCTCCCCACATTACTATGTATATATGCTCATAAACTGGTTGGTGAAATCCCATTAAATGCCATTAAATCCCATTAAATGGCTGTTAAATTCAAAGAATCCTCCCTTCTTGGTATCTGGGGTGTTAGGTTCCGAAGCCCACACCGACGCAAGGAGGCTGCGGTGCTACCCTGCTATCTGCACCTCTTCCAAATGCTGCAGGCGTGCCTTGGACAGATTTGCATGGTTGCAAAACATGGAGATTGCACCCAGGAAAAGTGGAAGTTGAAACTTTGAAATCCAGATTTCATCAAGAATCTGGGGATTTATATAATTACTACAAAAAGCAGCCGAAAACGGCTTAACATAGGCAACAAAAGACGCAGAGAACTTGGGAAACCACGAAGGTGCAATGATTTAGTGAGCCTTGGACCATCTGGGATAAATTTGTGGAAAAAGTTAACGGGAAGCTGAAAGATTGGAACCCCAGCTTTGTTTTGTTTCCCATTTTCCCATATGGAGTCTGAAATGATGGACGTTGTTGGGAACTGAGGGAAGTTGAAGGGCCTAAACCCTAGGCCCAGTGGTGAACAAAAAAAACATTTTTCTGTGGCCCATCTTCTAAAAGCATTGCACATGAAAAAACACACAGACACAAATACCCTGAAATTGCCGTTCGTGGGGGACACTGATCATAAGTTCGTGATTGGTTCTGTTAACATTTCCAGAGACACCCATATGGGTCTTACATCTGTGTCCTGACTTCCCAGACTTGGTTTAAAAGGACAAAAAAATACAGGTTTCACACCTATATCTGCGGGTAAAGGCCAGGGTTTCCAGTTTCAAACATCACAGCAAAACCAATCCATGAATATGCCTGGGGGCTATTTCAGAATTAGCATGTACTGCTGGTAGATAGACACAAGTAAGTAGCTGGGACAACCCAAATATATCATATGGTTCTTACCCGTAGCAGCCCCAAAAAGATGTAGAATTTTGTCAAAATCCCAATAAGATAATTCCACCTTTTCTGCATGTTTATCATCTTTCTGGCGTTGAAATTGTCAAGAATTAAATATCTTCTACTACAGTAATGGAAACAATAGTCGTACATTCAAGATATTCAAGATCTAGTAAAGTCAACTTATACAGCAATAACCAACTTCGCTATAAATCGATGAACTCACTGCATCCAGTATCATCCAGTCATTTTTCTCCGGCTGTCGTTTCATCCAAGGCCATGGATTGGCAACCCTGAGCCACCGCAGGAGACTTGGGCATTTCCGGGACAGGGGATTTCACTGGGAATTTCACTGGGGCGGGAGGTAGGGAAAAAAATGGGATGTAACATGATGTAACCATGTAACTAAGGACTCATTGTCATTATAATTAGTTCAAATTCGAGGGAAAAGTGAGTTCGGCGGGGTATGGACTGAAGCACACAATTGATGAGGTAGAAAATCGCATCCTCATAGAACCTGATCCAGTTTGTTTTGTCAAGAAAGGTGGCAGAGTTTTGCCCCAACCGTATCTAAGATTTGGATAGATTTGGGTTGATGAGGACTTCCAAACACGCACTTTTTCGTCGGGCACGGCCCACTTAGGTGCTTTTGATACGAGGCACAGCCCATCCCTTGCCCAAATCGATCTACCGCAGGATCCAATCAAGGTGTCGCGGGTGGAGATCTACACACATATCATGACATCTTGCAAGTGGGGATTGCTTTCGTGGGTGAATCATCGCAAATTCTCGAAGCAAAACATTTTTCACATCTTTTAAAGCAAGCTGTAAAATGCCGGGGCCATTTACCATTTTTTCCACATTTCTCACATGATCTTGCAGGTCTGAACACAACTAACTACAGGTTACAGTGGGTTACAGGATGGAGGTGTGCTTCCTCACGTCAGGTGCTGAGCTGACAGTCCTTGCCCCTGATGAATTTGAAGGAAAAACTGCCAAGGCTGTGAAGCAAGTCTTGGCAGTTAAGATTGATGTCACCGTTTTTAGACA
Source organism: Cladocopium goreaui (assembly GCA_947184155.2). Classification (NCBI taxonomy): domain Eukaryota; class Dinophyceae; order Suessiales; family Symbiodiniaceae; genus Cladocopium; species Cladocopium goreaui. The sequence goes on from CAMXCT020002922.1 coordinate 81,759, forward strand.
AAGACTGATTTCAGAAGATGGTTCCGAGATTCCGGATGATGCGATTTTTGCTTCGGCTCCGGTGAAGCTTATGATTGTGATCTTGGATTTTTTCCAAACTGATGCTCAGCACACCCAACGCATGATCTCTGCATCCATCAAC
>CAMXCT020002923.1:0-7500 GCA_947184155.2 Cladocopium goreaui
AGTGGGATCAGTAGGCTTCATCCATTCAAAAACTAAGCTTACAACTATAGCCACTAAGGATTCGTGGCTAGTTCGCCCTCCGGCATTCCCTTCGATTCCCTTTGGAACTTCGCCTGGTCGTCGGCATCGTTGTGCCACGCGCAGCGAGCACAGGATCTCTAGCTTCCACTCGACGGCAGGCTGCTTCAACAGAGCTGTCCATTTTGTCAGAGTCTGGATGTGACCTGCGGCGGCCGGGCTTCAGGGCGCTTGAGGAATAACGATGGCTGTATGTATATATATATATATACACATATAAAGACGTTTAATTAACCATGTTAGTAATGGATTCAAAAGATTGGCAATGCGAATTAAATAAATAATATATATATATATATATATGGTAAATAAACCCCAGTGATCAGCCACTTGCGAATCGAGGGGGGGTCCAAGTACTTGCTTAGATCAAGGTCAATCAAGTCAACTGGACCTATTTTTTCTGCATTGTCTTGTGCAAGCAGTCAACTTCCCAAAAGCAAGGATTACCCAGTATCATACCTATATATTAATATATTATCCGCCGACCCCTGCCTAGCCTTGGCATTGGCGGGCGGCGCCCGGGATCAACGCAGGTGTGTTACATCTCCAAACATTTTCCATGCCGGTCTCATGCAAACTTCAAACCCTCCGCTGCAGCGTTAGACACCGTTGCAATGGCCGGAAAAAGCAGCCCCACAAACCCTCCGCTGCAGCTTTAGGCACCGTTGCCAAGGCTGCTAGGCTGCAGGGGTCGGCACCAGGGCGTTCTTTTATATATCCGGCGATGCCTCGCCGTGTGGTGGTGTACCTTGCAGCCTAGCTTTAGCTACCCGGGGGTGCGCCCCTGCCGCCGACCCGCCCAAAATCCATCACTCTGGTGGTGTTTTTCATGGTTATTCGGGGTTCGGGGTGGGAAAGAAAAAGCTAAAATTACAAGATGTGGATTTTTGCTGTTTTTTTGGTGCTTGCCAAGCGTGAAAAAACACCGTAATTTACAGTGTTTTGTGCCTTTGGCATGAAACAAGTTCTTCTTGCAACATGTGAATGAAAACTGCGTAAATACCAGTGTTTTTGCTAGGCCCGGGCCATGAAAACACTGTAAATACCGCGTTTTTTGTTTGCAGAAGCAAGAAGCACCGTAAATACCGTGGTTTTGGGCTTCTGAGGTGCCAAAATCATTGGTATTTACGGTGATTTTTTGCTCCGAGAGTGTCAGAAAATGCGAACGGCGATTTTTAGGGGCCCACAGACATGCGAAAATAAGATGTGTTGCGAGAAACAAAAAGACCAATAAGAACAATAAGAACAAGAAGAGCAATAAGAACAATAAGAAAATAAGACCAATAAGAACAATAAGAACAATGAGAACAATAAGAACGATGAGAACAATAAGAACAAAAACAAGAACAAGAACAACAAGAACAAGAACAAGAACAAGAACAACTGGGGGTTCGAGTCTTTGTTTGTACCAACAACAACACCAACACCAACACCAACACCAACAAAAAAAACAACCACAACAACCCAACAACCGACACCAACAACAAACACCAAAACAAAAAAAAACCACCAAAAAACACCACACCAACAAACAAAACAACAACAACAACAACAACAACAACAACAACAACAACAACAACAACAACAACAACAACAACAACAACAACAACAACAACAACAACAACAACAACAACAACAACAACAACAACAACCACAGCAACCAACAACAGCCAACAACAACCAACAACAACAACCAACAACAGCAACAACAACAACAGCAACAACAATAGCAGCAACAACAACAACAGCAACAACAACAACAACAAGAACAAGAAGCACAAGAACAAGAAGAACAAAAAGAATAAGAACAAGAACAAGAGAAAGAGCAAGAACAACAAGAGCAAGAACAACAAGAGCAAGAACAACAAGAGCAAGAACAACAAGAGCAAGAACAACAAGAACAAGAACAACAAGAACAAGAACAACAATAACAAGAACAACAATAACAAGAACAAACAACAAACAACAAGCAACAAACAACAAACAACAAACAACAACAACCACAACCACAACCAACAACAACAACAGCAACAACAAGAGGAACAACAACAGCAGCAGCAACAGCAACAACAACAGCAACAACAACAACAAGAAGAACAAGAAGAACAAGAAGAACAAGAAAAACAAGAAGAACAAGAGAGCAAGAACAACAAGAAGAACAAGAACAAGAACAAGAGCAAGAGCGGACTTGAGCAGTTCGGGAACTCGGAAGCTGCACACAAGCTGAATTCTGGTACACTTACACGCACATATGTCGTTTGCCATCGCGGAGAAGCCCCGCTTGCCGCGCCAAACCTTTCCACTCACTGCCATGTGTCTTTTACAGCTTTCTCTGCATGTGACTCTAACCATAAACATCCTTGCCTAACACTGGCAATGTGCACACGCATGTTTGCTATCTGCCCTCCTCTTTCGCGCTACCCGCAGCACTCTGCCCTTCTCCGGGGACTTGATCACACTTTCGGCCTATCTCTGCTGCTCTGGGCCCTCAGCTTCCCTACGGTACCAACCCTGTTCAAACCTGTGCTGCCAACGCAAACTCCTCAGCTTGACAGCCACGAACGCCCCCAACCCGAAGGGCATTGCCGGTGTGCGAAGATCTACAATACAGTCACAATTCAGTTCATCCAGCAATCACTTTAGTAATTAGATGGGGTGAGCCGCCAGCCGTATTGTTCATTTGGAAAAAAGTCACCATCAAGTGCATCAATTATGTTGGGATCAGTGATATTTTGAAATTTTAGCGATGAATCGATCAATGATCATGTGATTCTTTTTGGACACTTCCGATGTGTTGTCTTTGAAGCTGAATAGTAAAAAAACCAAGTGTGTGGCGCACACACACACATAACCCATTCACCTACCAAACCAAGGACAACATTGAATAATACTTGTAAGATCTTGTAAGAATATGTCTGTATAACCATCCCTACTGTTCGATGCCTTGCAACAAACATAGCGTTTGACCTGGCTAGTTTATCTATCTCCATATATTGCAAAGGTTAAGTTGTACTGCCAACCCCGTAATATCAAACATCCCGATTCTAGGGCACCAAATGTGTGTAAATCCCCTACTTCCACCATGGTTTTGTGGTGGTGTTAAATCTTAGAGGGATGAAATCTCGTGATATAGGTCTTCTTATGTTCCGTGAGGACACGACAGTTCTCTCCATCAAGACGCCCAGATATTGGCAGAGAATTCACCTAAAATACTTGGTGTGGTAAACATCAAAGCCCTTAACCATCCCTAAGATCCTACTTTGTGGCTCATCCCACGAATCCTAAGTGGGTTATATCCCTAGTTCTTTGAAAGGGTGAAGCCTACTAATCCCACTAGCAAAACTAGGGATATAACCCACTTGCTAAGTGGGATGAGCCACCAAGTAAGTCATCATCATTGTTATGGGCATTCAACCACCCTCATGGGTTGCTTTATGGCAGCCATTTCCCACGTTCAACTTGCTGCCCGGGAGCTCGTTAAAGGCTCGCAGATGGAGTTCTTCCTCATTTCGGCCACGGGATGGATTTGACACTTGAAATATTCAAGGGGTAATGGACAACCTAAACGGGAGTAGCCTGGTGATACCCTCTGGTAAAGGAGCAATTTGTTATGGAAAATCAAGAACTAAATGGCAATTTTCAATAGCTATGTTAGTTTACCAGAGGGTATTCCCACCATACACGGGATTTGAAATATTCAAGAGGTATTAACGACCAACCAAAGTTTTACTGTAGATACTTACAGTAAGACACCATTCAGTGAATACATACAGGCTTTAGCCAACCCAATATTAGGTATTTGATGACAAAGCAAAATGGTGCATCTGACATGCACTAATTGCGTTGGTTGAAGGTGAGTCTCGCAGTAAAAACTCTGCAAAAAAATCATCCAAGTCGTGACATGTCGTGGCCATGGCTATGGACCCCTGGTGACGACTGGGGTACCCTGATGAATCCTGGTGATATCCTCTGGTAATTTCACAATTCGCTATTGAAGCCATGGCCATTTAGTTCGTTGACCTACCAACAAAAGGGTGACTTTCCATAGCAAACTGTTAGTTTACCAGAAGGTATTCCCACCATACACTGTTTGTTTACCAGGGATTATAACCCACGAATCCTAAATGGGATGAGCCACCAAGTAAGTCACCAGGAATTTTATGGGTGTTCAACCATCCCCATGGGTTGCTTTATGGTAGCCATTTCCCACGACTGCCCGGGGATCGTCCGAGACACTAAGTGCGCCGCCCCGGTGCGCCATGGAACAGCGCTTGGGGAGACGTCCGAGGAGCTGCGACCTGGCAGAGGAGCTAACCACCCACAGTTAGATTCATGGAATATCACCAGGTTAATGGAATTAAATGGACTAATTATATATATATATATGAATTGAAAAGCACTCACTAAGTCACGGGATAAATGGGGGAACCCATTAGAAATGAAGGTTTCTAGCTGGGATCATGTAGAAATGGCGGGCTTAACCAATGATAGCCAATCTTAGATATCCAAAAAGTGACAAGTAACGTTCGCATGGTTGGTAGATATGATATTCCTAATGCAAAGATTAAGTTGGATTAAACTACCCATCCGAGGTTGACCTACCAAATACCTATGGAAAATGGATGAACATGAATTAACATGGATGAAAATGGCTCATGTAGGTCGATGATTTAGCTTTTGGAAATGTGTGAAAATGGTTAAACCGGTGTCCGGCGCTGTGGCTGGAATGCTTTTGCTCAGTTGCAGGTTGTGAAAAGGTTTGCATAGAATGTAAAGGTAGGATGCATAGCATGTGAACGTAGGATCATGGGTGATCAGCTGAAAAAGTGTGGACAGAGCCACATTGTAGGCTGAAGGGATTCCAGTTTCAGTTTGCTTGCAGATTAGTGCTTTGTTTTGGCATGGGGCATCAGAGATGCGCAGAAACCAGTGTTGCACTCAGATTCCAAGGGTTTACGTTTTACATGCGTTGCGCACCTTACGTTAGCAGGTTGCATGAACAGTTGTCAAAGGTGTGGGCAAAGCTACTCGATAGGTTGTTAGGATTCCACTGTTAGTTTGCGTTGGACTTGGGATTGTGCACTTGCGGTGGATGAGAGATGCACGGGCACTCTGTATTGCACTTAAATCACTAGGTCAGGCGTTTGCACACATGTTTGGAAGGAGCATGCGCGGAAGTCATGTGCACACATGTTGTTTGTGTCACTGTGCTTAGAACGAGCCGTGAAAAGCGCAAGGAACCAGGAATTTGCTTTTCATCAGAGGGTCGTTTTTAGATCCGCCAGGAATTTCCTACAGAACTCAGGAAATTCATTTAAAGTGCATTAGATGTTTTCACTGCATTTCAATTTCTTCATGCGTGATGAGAACGTGTGCAGAGACACTTCAACTTGTCCAGAGACTTGCGGTTGCAGTGTTGTTTTTGAGTCTTTGGAGCGAACATACATGTCCTCAAGTTGTGCGGTGTACTTAGGAAACACATGTCTAAACTAAACTTGCGGTTAAGAACCTGGACTTGAGCTTGTGAATTTGCTAGGCCTGGTAGGAACGAAGCCGATCGTTGTTCCACGTTTTTGCACTTGAGAGCGCATGTTTTTCGTCGTTTGAAGGCTTCGCAAATGAACTTGTGAGAAGAAACTCGTTTTGGAACGAGTTTGACTTGCTTTTGAAAGACCCCAAGTCACCATAATTAGTTGAGAAGACTTGGATCAGGGCCTTTTCAAGGCTGAAGTGAAGCTGGGAAAGAGGGACCCTTTTGTTTGTGTTTCTTGCTTTTCTCCAAAGTGGCACCGGAAAAATACCAGAGAACATTTCCAAATTCGCAAGACGCCAATTCAGCAGAGACAGAAGTTTCACGAAAGATCTGGCTGGCAAACTTCGTGTTTGGTTCAAGTTTGCCAGCGGGAAAAGTCAGAAGCTGACTTCGAAATTTCACACTTTTGGAAATGGATGCGTAGCTATGTTAAATCACCAGAGGATATTGTATGTGTGTCATAATTATGGAGTTTACTCACCAAACATGCTAAACAATGGGTCCGTAAGGTCTGTAAGCGACCAAACTTAAGAGATAGTACCCGCAATAACGATGAGTAAGTGGGCTAATAACCATATGAAATAATTGACTTGGATTAGCGGGATACAACTTGATAAAACCCAAGTCGCCAGTTGAGCACATTTTGAAGTACTTTAATGGGGAAAAGGATTTTACAAATGGTTGGGGAAAAGGTCTTTGGGGCTTTTAAAAAAATAGATGGTTTACCGCCCTAAAATAAAATTGCTTGTTAAAGGATAGTTATTCCTCCAAATCCGCCGGCCTGCTGGCGTGTCTTGTGGATCTTGCTTGTTCGTAGTTGTACTGTTTGTTTTGTCTTTGGTCTTTGTCTAGACTTGCCCCTCCCCCCTCCCCCCTCCCCACTCCCCCCTTCATCATCCGCGTCGCGCTTTTCATCTTTCGTTTCAACCTTTGTTTACAGACATGATTCGGTTTCAACTCAAACCCTGGCTTACGCAAAACCCATGTTTTGTGTCTCCTCTTCGTATTTTTCCTCTGCGTCTTTCGTTGCAATGTGCTGGGTTCGACTCTGCCCACGCCTCGCGCAACATGCGCATGTACTTTTTTGCTCCCATTTCCATTGTGGTGCTCGCGATCGGTTTGCTCTGTCATTCTTACACCCTCTACGTTCCTATACCTCATACAGGTGGCCTGTCAATCCACTTGCTTTTGTGCAGAACCATTTACACGCGGAACCTTTCTATGTATGGCCTGTTCCAAAAACCTTGGTTCACACACTGCTTCGGTTTAAATTCAATACCTGGTTTACGCAAACACCATGCTTTGTAAAAGCGCATCTTCCTACTAAACAAAACGCTGATTCACAGAAAAAAACGTGTTTTAAGTGTTTCACAGAAACACAATGCTTTACACAAAAATAGAAAAATCATGTTCTTGCTTCGCCCTTCTATCCTGGCTGCTGCTATGCTGAGCTGCACGCACTTGCACTTTATCTCCTCCTATGTCCTGTCTCTGCTATACATGTTTGAGACGCCAAAATCTTTTCAGTTGCGTCCATGGCCCCAAATCTGCACCCCTATCCTGACTGCTGCTACGCTTTACTGCATGCACTTGCACTTTATCTCTCCTATGTCATGTCTCTGCTTTGAAGGTTTGAAACCCAAATAGCTCTGGCCGTGGTGGCCGGCGGAACACGCCAACAGCGGTTAAATATGGTGATTTCATAGGTTTCCAATGGATGTTTATTCCCCCAGTATGGTGATAGGTTTTGACCCACGCCCGGTTCGCTCCCTGCCCCACTGGAAAGCACCTTGGGCACCTTCGGCACCATAGCCAGACATGTGCCCTGGGCGCCACAACCGGATAGGCCTTATATAAATCATGTGGTAAAGCCACTATTCAGAGTCACC
>CAMXCT020002923.1:12899-22899 GCA_947184155.2 Cladocopium goreaui
CATTGCATTGCATTGCATTACATTACATTACATTGCATTGCATTGCATTGCATTGCATTACATTACATTGCATTGCATTACATTACATTACATTACATTGCATTGCATTGCATTGCATTACATTGCATTGCATTGCATTGCATTACATTACATTACATTACATTACATACATATATGGATATTATATGGATCATATGTGGGTTATGAAGGTATTTTCACCTTTTACATCCATCCCAGGGACTGTTGAGGCGCCATCTTGCGCCTGCTGATTTTCTCACGCCTGGACTCAGTGGATCGGTTACCGCCTGGTACCCTCTGGTAAACTGGTGATTTAATGCTGATTTAATGGTGATTTCATGGTGATTTCATGGTGATTTCATGGTGATTTAGTGGAATAATGGTGATTAATGGAGGTTTAACCTCTGGTAAACTGTTACAAAACTATCGAAAATCACCATTTTTACTATGTAATCAACGGACTTTCTATGGACATTTTCAAAAGCTATGTAACAAATTACCAGAAGGTAATTCAAAATAGGTCCAAAACATGGCCCGTTTGTAGATGGTGTACCTATCAAAATGCTGATTTTCCATAGAGATGTTCACGGGGTCACCATCATCAGCATCGTCAAAACCATCATCAAAAACATAAACATCACTCCCAAAACAAAATCAGACAGCAATTGTGATGAACTGAGGTTTTTCAAAAGAAACAGCCGGGCTTTTGACGATGAAACCACGTGCGGTCATCAGCGCATGTGCCGTGTCACGGGGGTAGGACGCCCAACATCTGTATCTTTGGACAATTGCTACGGCCTGAGTCAGGGCGTATGGGTGTTTCTTAGCATTTTGGGGATCCCCAACTCCCCTAACTCACCATGGGTTTCCATACGAAGTCATGGCATGTCATGGCCATCCATGACGACTGGATGATGACTGGGGGTCAACCCTTATGAAAACAAGGCGAAACACAAAGTTACAAGCTACCTATGACTGGCAAAGGGAGCCTTCTGCCACAGTGAATGAGACAAAACACATTTCAAATTAAATGCTGTAATGATGGAAACCTAATAATCACAAACCTACCATTTACAGATGGTTTATGCAACCCGTTTATAGTCTCCAGTCACCTCTTAGCGTCCATGGTTCGCATGTCCAACTTCTTTGATTTCCAAAGATTTCTGATCTGAGCCTCAAAAGGCTCAATGATACACTGATAAAATTTCTGTTGCTCGGGGGATCTCTTTGGTACTTCCAATCTTATAAAATCCCAGCTGGCTACTTGGTGGCTCATCCCACTAAGTAAGTGGGTTATAAAAACCTGGTTACCAGTGGGATGAGTAGGGTCAATCCACTCAAAAAACTAGGGATATACATGGATATACCCTCTGGTAATTTAACATAGCTATTGAAAATGGCCATTTATAGTTGATTTACCCATTAAAAATTGTGATTTTCATTGATTTTCCATAGTTATGTTAGTTTACCAGAGGGTAACCCACTTATAGTAAGTAGGATGAGCCACCAGCCGTAGTGGTTGAACTACCCGTCCCCACAGTCGCTGGCCGCACCTTCACAAAACTGCTGAACCGCGGCACGGCCGCCGGGGGAAGTTGCGGGACGATGGAGAAAAATCCAGCAGCAACACTTCATCAAACAATCAAGTTTTGGCAACAGGATGCATCAAACTCCCAAGTAAGAAAATCCCATTTGAAGTGTTTATGAAGTGTTTATTAATGAAGTATGGATGCATCAAACAGGCTGTTTCCATACTTGGGAGCGCATTCCAATTAGTAAGTGGTTATTTAAATTTATTTAATCATTTAATCTATACTTGGGGTGCATCCCACATCAAAAAACTGGGAATTTTCATGTGGGCTTCTGAGCTACTTACCAGCTGGGATGCACGTCCTAATTTTCCGCGGTTCTGTCTTAGTGGGGAAGGTTTCAATTTGGGCCAAACGTGGCCAAGCAACATCAAATGAATAAAGGTCAAGGGACAGTCATATGCTTGTACTTTAAAGATCTTTAAAGTACTTCTTTGTGCAATTTTTGTCCCAACACGGGAGCAGCAGCCTGGGAGGATTCAACGAAAGTGAAGCGTGCTGAAGGAATTCGTGAAGGCATAAGAAATCATAAGAACTTGGATACTCTGTTTCTAAACGCAGGCATAAGAACTAAGTTTTCCATGTTTTTCCTAAATTTTCCAAACTGTGGATCATTTTCCCAAACAGGGTACAGCCATCTTGCGGGGCGTCCCTTGTCTGTGATCATGAGCGCTGTACCAGGTCACCCTTTCGTTTCGACGACAAGCTGATGAAACAACATATCAATGGCCATTTCACCGATTTATTGGAGGTACATAGTGTTTTTTTATCTTAAGGCCTATGGATAATGTAAGGGAATCTCCCAGCAAAATATGGCCAACAATATGGTACTAACGTACCTCCATTTTAGGATCCTGAAATTCCCATTGAACAGTCATGGTGAATCTTGGATTTCATGCAGATATCGCATGAAAAGATGAGGTCAGAATGTGTTGTTGGATATATATATATATTGAGTTTTCTGAAGTTATGGGGGGTACCCCAAAATATATGGTTTATAATGGAAAATCCATCTATAAATGGATGATTTGGGGTACCCCTAATTTAGGAAACGACCATATCATACCATATCATATCATATCATATCAATCAATCTATCTTGCTAAGCAATAATCCATCAAGCAATTATTCACCGATTTTTTTGTTCACTTACAGCAACGGCTTGTATGAAATATACTCAGAAATTGACCCATTGTTAATCACAAAAAAACATCTATTCTGAATCTCCATCATTGATCCAATGGACATGAAAAACAAACTTGATCCAGCAAATCCAGCAGTATTAGATCACCCAACCTTGAATTTCAGGGTGCTATCATGATTGTTAGTTGGTTGGTTGGACAAACAATCCAGCCATTCTTCACTGCTTCACCCAGCATTGAACAAAAATCATCCGGTGTCATCAAAGATGACTGGGAACATCAGCGAACTAGCCATGGAGGTTTAGTTCGCTGGGAACATCATCGAACTAAATGGTAGATTGTCCAGCTAGTCATGTTTGATTGCCAAAGGCTAAATAAAAAACACAAAAAAGCATGGATTAGTTTGAGGGAACACCTAGAGGAAACCATTGTTTAAGGATAAAGTTTGTTGGTGGGTCCAGTTTCAATTTTCCAAACGAAACCAATTCTGACATTGGTCAAATAGTCAACTCAACATGTTTACGGATAAAAACACCATCTCTCCTGCCTCTGAGAAACACAATCGAATACCTCCGAGTTTTGAACACCTCTCGCTACATCCAGCACAAAACTTGTGGTTCACCAATTGCAATCCTGCAGGATGGGCCCCCCAGTGATGTGAACGTTGGTTTATAAACCATGAATTAATCCCCATTAACTATAGTTATATATTTATAATATAATATATATATATCTATCTACCATAAACCATCGTTAAATCAGCCACTTTTTGTTAGGCAACTGAACGCTATCGCTCGACATTTTGGGGGCCAAAAAAACCTGTAGTTTTTTAACCCCCATTCTGATGATGGAGAAAAACCCATCTCGCTGGAGAAGTAGGCTACTTTTCTCAACTCAAAAAACTAGGGTTTTTACTAAGCTACTTACAAAATCTGGTTGGTGGTTTCAACCCCTCTGAAAAATATGAAAGTCAGATTGGATCATCATCCCCAATCTGGTTGGGGGACAAAAAACATGTTCCAAACCACCAACCAGAAATAACTAGGGTTATAATAACTTACCAAATAGGATGCCCAGAAAAAAAAGGTGAACTGTTCGTAAGCTACTTACGATCCCTGGGAGCCACCAGGGAGTAAGTCATGGCGGCAGGACCAGGAGTGGTAGCGGCCTTGTCTTTTCCAGGCCAACGTCCTTTGATGGAGTACCTGGCTGGGGAAAGACACTTATGCAGGTATTCATGCAACCATGGTTTCGATAATGATTAATTATAATGATCAATAATGGTTAATAATAGTTTTAATAATGGTTAATAATGGTGAATAGTGGCCAATGGCTAATAATGGTGAATGAGGGTTATTAATGGCAATTAACTCTTATTAAAGGTTTAATGGCTTTAATAAGAGTTAATCATGATGGTTGTATTAAGGGCCAAGGGCTTTTTACAAAGGGTTCATAGGAGCTTTTTTCATTCTCATTAATGGGTATTGTATCGCTATGGTAATTTATATATTGGCAATAACCTCCAGAAGTTGGGATAATATCTTAATATGGTAATGACCTCCAGAAGTTGGGGCGCAGTTGGGGTTATTGATGGCAATAGCTCTGTTTGATATTATAATATTGGTTATTAATTCTTATTAATGGCTATTAATGCTTGAAACTATGGCAATATATGGTATTCTAACCTCCATAAGTTGGAATATGGGCCCGCTACAACTATGGTGAAGTACGGGAACTCTATCAACTATTAATAAATGTATCATAATATATACGAGTGAGGGATCCAAAAAAGTATTCCGGATCAAACAAAAATTAAAACATTGGTATCAAAAAAACATATTTCCTACAAAAATATATTTCAATGGTGGGTTGGATATATATGTTTTTGATCCAAAATATTTTCTTGATCAGGCAACGGGAGGATCCAAATGCTCTAGCTCGCCACTCGAAGGCATCAAAAAAAGTTATTCCAGACAGAAATAGACTTTGATGTTGGGTCTAGATTGCCACTTGGAGTAGCTATCCAAAATATGAATCCATTTCGGGTTGGTTCAAGATTCATCGATGGTTGTTTTAGGGTCTATTTGGAGTTGGTTTGAAGTTTTTTTGGGGGGTCGGTATAGGGTCTGTTTAAAGTTTGTCTGCGTTTGCTTTAGGGTTGGATTAGGTTTATTTAGGGATCGGTGCGTGCATGTAAATCGTTGTAAATATACATATCCATATATATATACTTATTTATTGATATTTGATACTATATGATCATATACACAGGGCAAGGGATCAAAAAATGTTCTGGGATCAAACATATTCCCAAGAGATCTGGAAAATGATGTATATATGATATTATATGTAAATAATATTAAATAGTATGTTCATATATATATATTAGTTTCTTGTGTATAACTGTATATATATATATAGGTAGAGAGAGAAAGATATACACACATATAAAAAATATCTAAATACATGGAAAAACAAATATATATATATATATATATATTCATGACATGCAGAGAAGTGTATTTCAAGTGTGCAAAGTTGGACTTGAGCCTTGGGGGGAGGGCGCAGCGCTTCCCCCCAAAGCAGAATGACAATACTTGTTTTCACAGGCAATAATGTTTGAATATGGTACTCAATGTGTTTATCATGTTGAACAGGCCCCTTGTGAACATGTAGAATGTAGGCTGGGGATGGTTGAGGCACCACGGTGTTGGGTGAAAAACGGCACAGATAGTTGCAATGAATGTTATGACAGTGTCGGTTTAGGATTTGTTTAAGGTTGGTTTAAGGTTTATCTAGGGTTGGTTTTGGGGTTCTTTAGGCTTGGTCTGGGGTTTCTTTAGGTTTGGTTCAGGGTGTTTCTAAAGTTGGCCCAATCTTCTTCTTCAAAGTTGGTTTAGGATCCAGTTGAAGTTTGTTTAAGGTTGGTTGCAGGGTTTCTTTAGGGATAACATATGTGCATATAAAGTACCTAAAAATATGTGCATGTGGAGGGGGGGGGATGAATATGCTTATATGTATGATATGGTTATGTAAATATATATAAATATATGAATATGATTATATTATATGATATTCCCTCCTTCCTTCCTTCCTTCCTTCCTTTCTTTCTTTCATTCCTTTCCCTCCCTTCCTTCCTTTCTTTCTTTATTTCTTTCTTTCTTTCTTTCCTTCTTTCTTTCTTTCTTTCTTTCCTCCTCCTTTCCTATTCAAACAAATAATATTTTTTTTTGATCCGGATTTTTTTGATCCAGAATAGTTTTTTTTTTGATCCGGGATTTTCTACTCCAGGGTGTAGTTGGGGTTATTAATGGATGTAGCATGGTATAACTATGTTTAATAAAGGTTACTGTTTTCATGTTTAACAATGGTTATTAATTATTGTTAATAGCTATGGCTTCTGGCCTGGATGGTCTCTCCAGAATTGGGTGGCAAGTGCCCGGGACGATGAAGAGATCGGTTGACCTTTTGAGTTCGAATGTCTTGCCGTCTGGGAGTGCTTGGTCTAACCCAAATCTCAGACACAAACTTTACAGAATATATCCAGTGGTTATAGATGAACATTTATCCATCTATAGAATATATCCAGTTATGTTATTCAGTGGTTATAGTGCTTTTATAGTGGTTTTACAGAATATATCCATAGATGGATAACCATATATCCAGTGGTTATAATGCTTTTTTTAAACAACCAAAAGAGCCAAAACAGTCCTGTGACCATCGGCATTCCTTGCTGGCCTTCTCTGCGCCAGGCCAGTTTGGGTTTTACAAATTCTGCTGATATGTTAACAATTGTTATACCCAGTATTATTATATCAATTTTATATAGTTTTACAATAGTGGTATACCCATTAACGGTATCAAATAGTAGTATTGATAGTTTGGGTTTTACACTATCTATATCCCTATTTGATGCCATCAATGGGTATAACTATGGGATTCTAAGCTCCAAAGGTTGGAACATTTCGACCCTACAACAATATCGTGATATTCATGGCACGTATACAAGGTGTTATTCAACCTAGATCGCCAAGTTGATCACTACCATAACTACGGTTTATGGATGTTTATGCCTGTGGACCGAAAACCGTTCCCGTAAAACGCACGTTTTTGAATATCGCGATTGTGGAGTGGGGTGGGGTGGGGTGGGGGGGCATGTTAACGTTCCTTGTACTTCGTACATGATATATTGCCATGCTGCTAAGATCTCTGGGATTATTTACTACGTTACATGTTGCTACGCTGCTGAGACCTCTGGGATCGTTTACTACGTTACATGTTGCTACGCTGATAAGATCTCTGGGATCGTGTACTACGTTACATACATGTTGCTACGCTGCTGAGATCTCTGGTATCGTTTACTACGTTACATACATGTTGCTACGCTGCTGAGATCTCTGGGATCGTTTACTACGTTACATACATGTTGCTACGCTGCTGAGATCTCTGGTATCGTTTACTACGTTACATGTTGCTACGCTGCTGAGATCTCTGGGATCGTTTACTACGTTACATACATGTTGCTACGCTGCTGAGGTCTCTGGTATCGTTTACTACGTTACATGTTGCACGCTGCTGAGATCTCTGGGATCGTTTACTACGTTACATGTCGCTACGCTGCTGAGATCTCTGGGATCGTTTACTACGTTACATACATGTTGCTACGCTGCTGAGATCTCTGAGATCTCTGAGAGCTTGGCAATGGAGATGCATTCACAAGAATGCTGCTTGCCAGCTGTTTACTACGCATGCGTTGCAGCGATGACGCTGAAAAACGAAAAAACGCACCCCAAGTTTTTCCAGGATTTCCAATCATCAAATTAGCACGGCACTGTGGTAAAATCACCATTTTTTTAAAAAAGGTGCGTTTTATGGGAACGGTTTCCGGTCCGGCGGGATGTTTATGGTAGATCTCTCTATATAATAAATGGTTTATAAACGAATGTTATAGCTTGGGAGGCACCATAAAATGCATCCTGTGTTTGTTTCTAAACCAGTCGAATTGTGGATATATCTTCCATAAATCCAATCGAAAGCTTAGCTAGAAATCAACCTAGCTATCTTGGGGGCCCCGCATTATGTGGATTTAAGCTCCATTAACCATATCGATACCATAGACCCAACACTTAGCTCGGGTGAACCACCAGCCCGCCATAAAGTTGGTGCCCCGGTTCATTACCTAAATTGCTTTCAAAGTCCAATAACTGGTGCTATTTCCGATATATCTATATATGGGGGTTTCCATCAATGGGGGTATGCAAAAATGGAGCGTTTATAAGGGAACATCCTAATAACATAAATGGATGATGACTGGGCTGACTGGGGGGCATCCCTATTTCAGGAAACCTACATATATAGTTCATGGCAGCAAAGCAACAAACACAACCAGTGGGCCCTTGTTTTCAAATGGTTCGATCCCCTTTGAAAATGAGGTCGTAAGGTCACGCGCTCGGACTCTTCATCGTCACATTGCCTCGGCTGTGTGACTTTCTTGATACCGTAAGAGGATTTGTTATCAAATACTGGGATTAATTATAGTGTTTCTTTTGATAATGGAAATCTACCCTGTAATCTTCATTTACTGGAATATCATGGATACATCATGGGGATAGTTTGTGGTTTTATGGCATATTTCATGGGAAAGAACGGGAGTGTAATAGACATATACAAATATATAGGGATATACAACCCCTAGTATACTAACATTTTTACCCGTGCTTTGTTGTATATTGGTATATATCTGGGTAAATTACAATATTTCACTAACCTGAATTAAGGCCATTTGGGGATGATTTCCCTTATTAACCATGATTCCAGGGCTCGGTCGCAGTGAGGTCGTTACAATTTACTCATATATATATATACAATCACAAGCAATGATGGCTGGTATGCCATTATTAACCCTTTTTAACCATAGCTATACCATTATAGGATGCAGGTATATATATATATGGATATGTATGATTATGGATATTTGTACAACCATTAGTGTATTGGTATGGAAATTTCAACGAAGGATTTTTATGGATTTTGAAGCCATGGAGCTGATGACACCGGATGGTAATGGGGATGTAATAGGCTACATGATAGATTACATCATTTTAAAGGGTTATCATGGGACATATTTTCTGCGGATGAACTATGATGTAAAAAAACATGTAGCCTATTTATACTATATCTATCATCTAACCAATCTCCTAATATGGTTCTATTATGGTTCTATTATGATACATGTAGCCTATCATTTATTAATAATCTATTAATAATGAATCACATTGATAATGGCTAATATTAATATTAACAATGGCTAATATTAATATGATCAGTATTATTAAGTTAATCATCTATTAATAGGGATATAATCTATCATATGGTGAACGTTGCGGGGGTTGGTGAAATCCTCATGAAGGAACAAAACTGAAATCACCATGTTGAAAATGGGTGAATCGTTGAACAAAAAAGGGGTCATTTTCCGTAGCTATGTTCGTTTATTGGGGGATTATACTCTCAGTTAAACTAAAATAGATACAGGATGGGCCCCCCCAGTTATAAGTTGGTTTATATACCCTTATAACCCACATTAACTATAGTTATCTCTACCATAAACCATAGTTAAACCACTTATAAGGCAACTTAGCTATCTTGGGGGCCCCATCTTGTATGATATGGCAAATATTTTTTGATTTCCCCAAGAAATTCATCCACACTTGTCGTTTATTTTCCATTGTGCTCATCCACTTCCATCCATGTTCATCGTCCCACCTTTTGCGAACTGAATGGTTCTTAATAGCAGGAAAACCACTTGCTGGCTCCAGCTAATCCAAGTAAAGGCTATTGATATCTGCATCCCAACTTGAAAACTTCTACACACTGTTTTTGTTGGTATCTCTCAATGGATTGATTTAGTGTAGAAAAATCTCTTCTGTGCAGTCTATGATGGCTATTTTTGATACCTAGCAAAAAGAGAAGTACGAGTCCCGATTTATAACACAACTGTATGTACTCGTTTGACCCTTTCGGCTTGACTGTTGAAACATGTTCACATGACAATTGTGATCAAAGTGAATGGTCAAAACTGAAACATGGAAGTGCCATGATGTTCATGTGAAGATGTTGACTCTTGTCACTTGCCAACGAGGGTCTTTTGGAAAAAAATGTTATCACGTTGCACATGAGTCTCAGCTTGTTATGTATATATACATACAAGTGCCCCCCAACTATATGTTGGTTTGCAACCCCCATTATCCATAG